>JASDQU010102059.1:245925-285532 GCA_032191745.1 Picea mariana
AAATTTATTTTAAAATGTAGAAACTTTGGCGAATCTTACTAATCCTTCATATGTCAACTATAAATGTTTGGCGATATTTTTGTAAAAATATTCAAATTTCTAATTATTTTATATAGTTTTTATAAAATTTTGGTGATTTTTAAGGTAAAATAATTTTATCCTATAGAATTTGGGCGAATCATTTTTAAAATAGCGAATCTTGTTTTTGGAAAAACCATGGAAAATTAGCCCATGAGCGAAATTTAGCCCCTAAAATCATCCCTGCTTGGAGAGTGACGTCAGAAGTGGTCACATAGTATCAGGGCATAGCCAACTTCAAAGAAACTAGACATGTAATGTGGATCTAGGAATGAAAGGATCCCGACAATCAATGGCTACAACTGTGTTACTGCATCAAGGAGGTGAACATAGAGATGTCCATTAAGGATTAGGATGATGATTGGAGGATCCTAGTCCTGAATCAAGAAATTCCCGCAGGAATGGAGGAGGCAGGGAGGAAAAAACACTGGCAGAAGAGATAACGGTTCCCAAGAAGCCAAGGACCGATCAAAACATTGTGCAATAGAAGAAAGGGGGTGTGTCTAAGAAAGGCACTCAGGCGGTGAAGAAGAAAAACACCCAAGTGCCATAGGTACAGAAAAAACAAAATGAGATAGCACAAGGAACCACATCAAGTGCTACTCAAAAGGATCAAGTCTAGACTGAGAGACCAGTCATCTAAATGGGGGGTGAACACGAGAAAGATAAGGCACATAGAACACCACCAGAATACACGATCACGGAGGATGACACAGACCTTGTGGGTCAAATGGTCCAAGATCGCACAGTTGAGGATTTTGACAATGCTCAATGCCAAAGGAACAGGATTGAGGAGGAGTTGGCATACATAAGATAACTCCTCCAGCAACTCAGAGAAACACAGGCCGCCAGTAGCAACGTAGGAATAGTCCCCTCAACATCACAGATAGGAGGAGAGGTTGGATCAAGTGAGTAAGACATGATCAAGATGATAACACAACCAAGATCGGCATTTCATGTCACACCCAACATGCTTCGCATGGATGAAATCATGGGGAAGACACCCCTAAAGGACTTGGCCCAAATACAGTTGGTATTGATGTGGATACCAACCAAGGCCTTGTATAAATTGCAAGTCAGTGTCACAGAAGAGGTACAGTCACACACATGCACAAATGCAGCAGAATTGCAGCAGACAAAGGACAATCAAGACATGCTGAAATTGGTACTCGAGCAGGCTAAGCTTGAGACCGAAGATAAAAAATACTATGTGGATAGGATAAAGCAGGAATTGGTCATAGCCTATGAGAAAATTCCAAAGAGCGCACAGACGACAAAACTCATGGTGACATAGAAGATTGATCAGATTATGCTGACAATCGATCAATACAGACAGCAGATCAAGAATCTTTGAGAGCAACTCGTACCTACCATGCCACCAGAAGTGAAGGAGCAGAGGAAGTACGAGGCAACAAAATAGATAAAGGAGATAGAGCGACAAGTCCATGTGGTGACCGACTTGTTCGAGAAGGCAACACATCTTTGGACGAAGCTGGAAGAGGATCAACAGGTCCAACAGTGCAACCAAGAAGAAGAGAGGATAAGTGCATCTATCCAGGAACTCAAGTAGAGGAAAAAGACAATGTCGATCATGGAGTGTGTCAAAGGAGCGTAAGATATGAAGAGATTGTAGGTAGAAATCATAGCTGTGAAGACACAGAAAAAGGAGAGCCAATCTCAAATGGAACCACTCCAGGAGTAGGAAATAGAGCTCATTGCATAGGCAGAAGATGAAAAGAAGAAGTTGGAACAAACTCAGGCAGAATGCACAGGGATGGTCAATGACTATATTGCAGTGCAGGTATTGGATGCACTCAAGGAGAAGACCGCACAGTCTCAAACGCAAGAGAAAGAAATCGCAAAAAATTTCCAAGCTCTCACAGGAGAGATTGAAGTAGCACACAAGGAATAGGTGGCTCAGGACGAACCACATGTCAGTGTTGGGGGCTTGTTGGATGCAGGCTGAATTAGGAATAAAGTTTATTTTTGGAAGAGAAGCATGCAAGAGGAAATGGACAGTTGGAAGGAAAATAAGAAGGTGCGCATGCATGGAAGACCTAACTATGCTAGGGTTAGGGTTTTTGTAATACATTGTAATGGTTGGTGAATCAAAAATATAAAATTAGTACTAGAGACCAAGAGAGAGAGAGAGAGAGAGGCTAAGAGAGATTCTAATAGAGAGGACATACATGGAGAGACATAGAGGTAAAGAGTTGTAATCATGGTGTGAATCATTCAGCTGGTAAGATAAGGATGGAATGAGTGAATCAATCCCGAAGGTTAGATCGTAGGCTAAGGAGCCTGATACGTTCTAGTCAGCCTCGTAGGGATCGAGGAGCCTATCGAGGAGAGTGAGATCCAAGAATGTAAACACGCACGATGTGATATCTTTCTAAACCATAATAAAATACTGAGAGACAGATATTTGTGGACGTATCCCAAGAGGGGGTGAACCACGGTAAAACTATGTTGTGAGATTGAATGAATGTGTCTTTATGTCTAATTAATTGATGAATGTTGAATGAATGAAGTGATCAAGTAGATATGGTATTGTACATACATGCGTAGAATAAATGTTATAACAAGATGTTAAATGGACTGAATAAAGGTTACGACGTACAAGCACAGATATCTCTCAGTCTCAGGTTGCAAATACCTGAGTATTGTGACCACCCATAGAGCTATCTCATGTGAGACTGCGTAGTGCACTCTGTGTACTATGTATCCTTCTGGGTTACCAGACGGGTCGATAGGATTTAAGGGATTTTTTTGGGAAGCTTATTATTTTTGAACCATGGTCAATCTTTAATGGTCAAATGAGAATCCGAATAACCCCTAAGAATGCATCAATACCAATAGACGAGTAGACAGAGACAAATAAATCAACAGTTATATATCCTTTCCTTTTGGATACCATAATCCAAACTCTTTTTTTCCTTTGAGATATTTGAAAATCCTTTTCACTGCTAAGACATGTGATTCCTTTGGTACTACTTGAAATCGTGCCACCTATCCAACTGCCTGTATTACATATGGTCTAGATGATGTCACATATAGTAAGTTACCAATCATTGACTTGTATTGCCTCTAGTCTATAGACTTTGAATCATCATCTTTGCTCAAATTGCAACTGGTTTGCATAGGAGTGGTAATTGGTTTTCAATTTTTCATTCCTAACCTCTTTAGCATTTCTCTAATATACTTAGTTTGAGAAATAAAAATTCCTTGGTTGCTTTGACATATCTAAATACCTATAAAGAAGGATAGTTCTCCGAGTAATGACATTTAAAATTCATTCTGCATATCCTTTGCAAATGTTCATCTTAACCTGTCATCAGTACTTCCAAAAATAATATCACCAACATAAAATTCAATTAATAAAATACCATATTGAGTTACCTTGATGTAGAGGTTATTGTATGCACTTCCTTTTCTGAACCCTGCCCATTGTAGATATTTATCCAGTCTAGAGTACCATGCTCTATGAGCTTGTTTTATACCATAGAAGGCCTTCTTCAATTTACACACATAATATGTGTTCTCTGACAACTAAAATCCTTCTCGTTGTTCAATGTAGACTTCTTCTTCAAGTTCCCCATTCAGAAAAGTTGATTTCATGTCCATTTGATACACTTTAATATTCTTTGAGCATGCATAAGCTAAGAGAAATTGGATTTTTTCCATTCTGGCAATTGGGGAAAATGTCTCTTCAAAGTCAATTCCTTCAACCTATGCATATCCTTTAAATACCAATCTAGCTTTGTTCCTTGTATCATGTCCATCTTCATTCAATTTATTTATGAAAACCAACTTTGTGCCAATCACATTTTTATTCTTTGGTCTTGGAACCAATTCTCAAGTGTCATTCTTCTCTATTTGATCCAATTCTTCATCCATGGCCTTATTCTAGAATTCATCCTTGATGGCCTCTTCAAAACTGTTTGGTTCAATCGTAGATAAGAGTGCTAGGTGCATTTGTTCTAGTGAAAAGATTCTTCTTCCAGTTTCAATCTCTGCATCCTTGTTTCCAATAATCTGATTTGAAGGATGATTCTTTTGTACTCGTTTGCTAGGTGTGTTTGGAGGCACTTGTTGAACTTCCTCTTCTACTTATGTCTAATCTTCTTCATCTTCTTCTTCTACTTCTTCTTCATATTTTGCTTCTTCTTCGTAAAGTTGTTCCACTGATTCATTTTCTTCTTCCTTTGATTCTCATCCACCTGTTTCATCAATTTTTACATTGATTCTTTCTACAACTTTGTTCAATCTTAGATTGTAACACTTGTATGTTTTCCTTGTACTTGATTAACCAACAAGAACTCATTTGTCCACACGAGAGTCAAAATTTATCATTCTTCCATCTTCTCTTTTGATGTAGCATTTGCTTCCAAATATTCTGAAGTGCTTCACATTTGCTTGTCTTCCTTTCCATAGCTCGTAGGGAGTTTTGTCATTGTTGTTTTTAAGAATTACTCTATTTTGAATGTGAACTGCTATATGCACATGTGTCCAAAAAATCTCTATCAATTTGGAATCCATTATCATTGTTCAAGCCATTTTCTTTGTAATCAACATCCATAATGTTCCTTTTTCTCTGAACCACTCTCTAAACCAATATATGAATCCATTCTCTCATCCATTGTCATATATCTATCCAAACTTGTTAAGTGTTCTTACAAATCCATCTCTATCCATATTTTCCAAGACTCTACTTCACAATTGTCCATAATGTTGGCCCATTTATTACTATACTATCATGAAGTCTTCACTACTACAACTATCAAACTGTACTTCTACTAACTGACTGCTCTAGATATGTCTACTCAAAATCTGCAAGTTGCTCGAAGGATGGTTCTTTGGTCTATCACGGTTATCGCATAGACTCCCCCTATATAATATTCTTGTTACCTGGGAGTCTCTAAGCCGGATGGCTCAGAATAATTCTTGATCTGATGTGTATTCATCATCATATTCATTGGTATATTCATCATATCTCTGAGCTCTAACTTCTTTCTTTTTGTCTGTGGATTCATCTTTCACTACAATGCCCAAAAGTACAATCTCTTGAACATTTTCCTTCTTTACATGTCCTTCTTTTCTTTCAGTTATTTTCCAAACCTTTTTGTATCTGACATCTTTCTTTTTCTCTGTATAATTTTCTTCATCTCGTTTTATTTCCAATCTTGCAATCTCTGGGACTTGTTCTTTGTTCACCTGTTCTTCATGTTTTCTTATCCATACTTTCTTATACCTAATATCAGTGTTGTTTTTCATGGAAGTATCTATCATGCTTCTAAAATCACTAGCTATGTGTCCATAGTTATGAAATTTGTAACATTCAATGTTACGTGGGGCCACATAAGCATTTCTTTCTTGAACATTTCTTTTATAATCCCCACAATCTGCAACCTTATGTCCAAAATTAGTACAATAAAAAAAATGAACATAAAAAAAATTTACATACCTGGGAGTGAATGATCTTCTTTGTGGTGTAGTCCTTCTAAATTTCTGCCTTGACTGATCATGATATGATTGAATATTCTTTGTGGGTTGAACATGGGTGGTATTCTTGAATATGTATCTTCAATAGTTTTCTTAGATTTTGATTGACCATGATTCCTTCCTTTGAGTACTTCTGTATAACTCATTATATTTTATTCACTCTTCTTTTCTAGTAACCTAGAGTGCTTCTCTTTATTCTCTATAACTGATGTGGATGTTTTTGTCTCTTCAACGTTTTTTTTGAGATTGATGATTTTACTTCTCAATGTGAAAAATTATTCTTCAAGCTTCTCAACCTCTTCTTCTTTCTTCCTTATCTGATACTTCATGACTTCTTATGTTATTTTCACTTCTTCAAGCTAGATTTTTAATGTGATTATTTCTTCTTCAAGTCCTTTCTCTTCTTGACCAAACTCTACCTCAAGTTGGTTTAGATCGTTAGTTATTTCCTTAAGATGATATGTCAATATATTATCTCCCATTTCTACTTCTTCCTTCTGTGCTACTATGTTGGCTTCCAAATACTACTTTTGATATTCAATATTTTGTTCGATCTTTCTAGCTTCTTCTAACTGACTTCTTAAGTTCTCGATGACCTGTTCAGATTCTTAAAAAATGTGAACAATTTCCTTTTGTTTCATCAATTCTTTCTTGAGTGAATTTTTTCTTCTCTTTCTTTTCTTAGTTCATCTAAAGCACTAATCAATTATGCTTCATAATTGTCTTCTTTTTTAATTATTTTTTCTGTCGCATTTCCTTCATGGCATTATATTTCAAGATGTCCTCGTTTTTCACAATTAAAGAAAAACAACATACCTATGTACTCTTCATATTTAGAATCTGTTTGACATGGTGAACATATTTCTTCTTGATTTGTACCTGCATGTTCTTTGGCATTTTCTAAATCTATGATGGGTGAAGAATATATGTCATGTAACTTATCCCAAAGTTCTTTGGCTGGTGAACATTTACCAACCTTTTCCCTTATTGGATTAGGTAATCCTTCCCAGATGAAATCCATTGATATTTTATTATTCTTCTTCAATTCTTTCTTGGCTGCAGTCTTTTCCCTTTTTGAACTATCATATCCTGTAATGATTGATAGAAAAATATAATTCCCATGTTCCTGTAAAAATACTTCCATGCTCCTAGTCCATATCTCATACTTTAACCCATTGTGACCATTAAACAGTGGTACTCCATTCTTAGAATAATCCATGATCTCCTTCCATTGATTAAACTGATTTCTGAAGGAACCCGCTCTGATACCAATTGTTTGATTACTGAGAGGGGGGGTGAATCAGTAATAAACCAATGTATTCATTTTTAACCATAAAATGAAAGTGTTATATCAATGTATCATTATCATCCAACTGCTTCAAAGTAAATAAACAATGAACAAATGAGCAATCATACACATACATAGTACACCAATGTTTTTACGTGGAAAACCAAAGAGGGAGAAAACCACAGAATGTTTTTTCTTATATGTCTTTAATAATTACATTCATTTGAAGCACCAACTTCCTTTGTTTTCCAGCTACAACTGGAAGGAGGCTCCAACCCCCTAGTTTCTCAGGCTACAACCCGAGGGAATCTCCAACTCCCCAATTCTCTAGCTACAACCAAAAGGAGGCTACAACCCCCTATGTTCTTCGGCTACAACTGAAAGGTGGCTACAACCACCTATCCTTTCCCTGTCCAACCACCCTTTCATAGAAGTAGAATTATAGAACCACTGTCACACTATCACTATGAGATACACTATTGTAAACTTGTACCAATACACCTACATCAAACAACCTGTAACAACCTGTACCAAACAACCTATAATCAACATGTACCATAAACAAGTGCATCAACCATGCACCAACCTATACCATCAACGAGTGCATCAACCATGCACCAAATATGTACCAACCATGCATCAAATACACATAAACTATGACTCATCAAGATGTACCAACATCATCAACTATACACCTCGTGTATGTGCAAACTCATCAACTAATTGTCTCAACCATGTACCCAACATATACCTCAACCAAAATCCCTCATCAATTTCATCATCCAAATCTGATTTGTAACTATGTAATAGACCTAGTATATATTTTCATATATCTGCAAACCTTCCTTAACTTTAACAACAAGAGACTAGTATTTTCATCAAACTTTACTTTAGTCTCACATGACTAATTTTGGATTAGTTAACAACCCTAACTTGAAATAATCATAACTATGTACCTATAATGAATAAAGATCTGAAAATAGCACATAATGTTCTTTAGTTTTTTTCATGCAATTCCTCCAGGTTTCACTACTTGGAACCTCTTAGAAAAGGAGTTATAGCAAAAATGGCATACCTTGTTGAATTTTGGCTTATTCTAGAGAGCAAACTTGTAGAGTGTGCCCCGCATGGAATATTTGTTTTATGGATCTAAAAATGCTATAAAAAATACTAAATATTATACTCTAACCAATACATTTGGTCTTACTGAATTTGGATCTTTTATGAAGAAGTTATGACATTTTTACCCAAAACACATGTTTTAGACTAGTTTCAGGACTAGCCACAAACCCTATTTTCCACAGAATTTAACTCCAAAAATACAACGACCCACAAGCTGAAATTTTTATCATGGCCACGTGGATATGTTTCCTCATAAGCCTCCATATTTCTGGTCTAAATCATTCTATAAAAATAGTTATTGTGAAAATGGTGAGATGACCTATAAATAACATACCTTAGAAAGCATCATCAAAAGAATTTATCCTCCCTTGAATTTCGGCCTTCTTTACTTCACCTTCCCTCTAAAATTTTCCTTAGATATCCTTTGGTTGCCTTAGTCACTTGTAGATATTCAATATTATCAAGTGTGATTAAATAAGATACCCTTTCCTCTTATTTATACTTTTATGTAGCTTCCTCAAGGGGTTACCTTCTAACCATCTTAAACCACTTTCCTTATTTTAGGGCTAACCTGCTTCTAACCACTTGTCCACTTAGTAATTCCTCCATTAAATTTATTACACCGAAGGTGTTCCTATAGGGGAGGTTTCTATACAAGCCTTTTTCATCTTTCCAACCTCAATAAGAAGTTTCCATCTGTTTGTCTGTCCAATCCCAACATGCCATATGTTGGCATAGGGGCAGACCCAAGGTTCAACACTACAATAGTGCACCAACAAAACCCTAACTACCGGCCCTTTCAGAAACACCTGTGAAGCAGATGAAGTCTCACCTGAGGTAGAGGTAGGGGTGGTTGCAAGACTCAGGTGTCTGCAACCTTATCTAGGACACAAATCTGTGATTGTAATACTTAACAAAGCACTTAGCATCGACAATTCCTCAATATTTAACCACTATATACTCCTCAGATAAAATAGAGCATCGCATCATTCATTCAGATATGATGTATCTAAGCACTTATCATAGAGAAGTAGGTTAGATCTAATAGATTCAGGCACTAGCACATTCAAATAAGTCAGATCTAACATCTGTATACATCATTAGCACAAAGCCTAAATAGATCTATCTATCTATATCAAGGAACTTAGCAAGTAAATACATAAACACATAAACACATTGCACAAAGAAGAGAAACACAACATATATGTGGTTCACCCCCACCCTGGGGCTACGTCCACCAAATATTCTTCTTTATTATCTTCGATCAAGCTTCTTACAGGCACATAGCATCAAAATCCTACTCCGTAGAAGACAAGAGATTTGCGCGCACTCCACCAGATCCTCCTTCTTTGAGCTAGGGTAAAGCACCAAGCCTTATTATAATCACTTGCATGTAGCTCTACAAGTCTCACATAGTATGCACAAAGCACTTACAATCCTTCAGTCACATAGATCTAGCACTTAGCCATTCATAACTACTCTTTTCTTTCATTGCCTAGACATCTATTTATACTTTACAAAATAGGCCTAAACATGGGTAAACCCATGGGCTGACATCCCATACCCGTTACATAATCCAAAATCCCAAAAAGGACCCAAAAAGGGGCTGATATCCCATGATCTCTACTTCATCTTGTGCTCCTCCTTCAATGGGCTTTCAAAGTCCCAAAATAGGTCAAAATTGACCAAGGATCTCCCAAAACTTGGTCAAGGGCCAACAGGCCCCCAACACTCACCAGTGACTCATCCTGAGTCACTCTGATCTGGGTAGTTCTCCTTAGAAATCCTCGAGCTGCTTCGACTTGCTACTGTGCCATGGCCTCTTGTTCAGTGAGCTCTTGGATGACTGCATTGTTGACAGGTCCCTCCAGGCACTGTTCAGCTGCAGTGAAAGCCTGCTCCAGTTCTGCTCCTTGACCTTCGACCTCTGTGAGAAATTGGTAAGCCTTATCTTGTACAGGTTGGAGCCTCTGAGTTACTTCCATAACTCTATTCTAGATAGTGTGGATCTATTGTTGGGCGGTGCGTTGCTCTTGGGAGCACTTCATTCTTTCCACAACTGATAGGGGCTTCAACTGCGCTTCTATTGTTTCATCTTGATACTTCACCTCTTGGAACTGCGACTCCAATGCCTTCAGTTCTAGATTCTCAGTGAGTTTCTCATAGTTCTGGCCACTATGATCAGTAAGTTTCTTACATTCCATAGCAAGGGATTTTATTCTCTCAACTACACTTCGAGCAGTTGCTTCTCTTTAATCCCTTACATCCTGTGGGGTCTCGGGAACTGCGTGGAGCTCTAAGTCTGCTATGCATTGTTGTAGTTGTTGGATAGCTTCTATGATCTACTCTACTTGCTACATGACTTAATCTTCTGCCTTTATTTCTACGACTATCACAGAGCGAAGTGATTTTCTGACCACTTCTTTCACCTCGAGTTTCTCTGTGAGCAACTGTTCTTTTCCTTGTTTTATCTGTGCTTTTTCTTCATCAAACTTTTCTTGGAGAGCAATATTTTCCTGTTCTGCAGTTCGAAACTACTCTACAAGTACTCCTTGGACTTGCTTCAAGGCTTGGGTGGCTTGTTTTATTTCTTCTTGTGCTCGTCAAAGGCGAGCTTCGACTATATCAACTAGTCGGTGGAGTTGGGATAGATCATCTCCCAACTCTGGTTCTCTCGATGGAAGGGGCACAGTGGAGACTGTGCAGCTAGACTGAAGGGCCTATTGTACCCCTCAAAGTTTGATTTCAATTCTATCACACATTTCCTCCTAATTCGCTCCTTGTTTCTTTGCTATTTCCAGTGAAGCGTCATTCAAGACTGCTATGATGAAGTCAAAATCATCGGAGGTGAGGACAGTTTTCATCTTGGTCATGGTGGCTTTCGATTTCTTCCGAGAAGAAGGTTTCAGGGGGGAAACCTTCCTCTTCTTTAAGGGGTCAATCTCATCTTTGGGTGGTGTTACTTCTTTCGGATTTTGTTCAGATTCTACTTCATCATAACCCCCTCGGTCAGGTGAAACTGAAGGAGTCTTTCCTGAGGTACTGCTTAAGTTTTGGACCTCCTTAGTCTTCTTCTATATGTTGGTTCCGGGTGGATTATGTTATTTATGAGTTTCCTCTGGACTGTCAAGATTATATATCTCTGCGGGGTTGGCAGGGATAAGGAGGTTAGTGGAATATTCCTTAGTGATTTCCTCAAGGTCTTTTTCAGTAAGCTTATAATATTACTGGAGCTACTCTTTATGTTCATGTGCTCGTGTTGTAATGTAGATGAAGTGTTGATCTACCCTGAACTTCATCAGGGGTATAAACCTTTTGTAATTTGTTCGGAGTCATGCAAGGCTCAACTTCGATGGCTCTATTTAGCTAGAGGTAATATGTATGAAACACAACATTCGACTGCCACTGTTTGTTCATATCAGTTGAATACCACAGGGTAGTGAACTTCATGACAAGTGATTCAAATGGATTGATGTCTCGGAAGGTCGCTCCTTCTGGCATCTCCCAGGAAACAAATGCAATGAGGACTAGGAGCCAGTTGAAATGAAATTCATAACCTTAATCCTGTGCTTCTCGGAAATCTAGTTCCAATTGGTTAACTAGGTACTTCGCCCAGTTCATCTGTAGGCCTTCCATGCACTTCCTTGTGAGGTCAACGACAAAGTTGGTGACCTGCGTAGGTCGGTTCTTCCTTACTAACTTTCCAGCTATCAGTTTACATGCTAGGTGCACTGCACCACTCTGGATCGAATCTACCTTGTAGCCTCTTGTTCTCTTGTCAACGTCACCATATGTATCCTGGATAAAAGTCCTGAGGGTTGGGTCATTGCATACTCAGTCCTATGATCCTATGGATCAACATTGGGTCAACTGTAATGCGATCGTCTAGACATAAGTATCTTCCATGGTAATACGATAGTAGCAGCTTGACATAGGCATTTACTTCCTGGTGTCTTCCGAAGTGTGTGATTTTCATGACATTCAACAAGATGGACTGTGCAAGGTTCGTCATCCACAACTGGGGGATTATCTTTGAATTCTTCCCCTTAGTTCTGGTTAGGTACTTGTATGGGGCGAGCATACCATAGATCTTGCAATATCTGAGGTTAAAGTCATTGAACTTCAATGTTGTGATCTTATCTTGCTCTGTAGGAACTGTGTGTATCCCCTTCGAGAGGTACACAGTAACTATGGTGTATTCAAAATTTCTTGGTACGCTATCAAAATTCACATCGCCAGCCAGAGGCGGGATGTAATAGGGAAATATGGTTGGAATCAGTTTTTCATTTGCGAGGTCATCTTTATTCTTGGTTCTCTTTTCTATTGATGGTCGAGATGGTACTTCTCCATGAGCAGTCGATGAAGAGGCTTGCACTGTTCTCATCGATGAAGCTTATATACTTGCATACATTGACATGACTCTTTCAGTCATGAGGTTGATCATAACTTCTTCGAAAACTCTCTCTGCAATGTTGAACTCGTCTGACATACATGCTCGGGGTTGGAAATATTTGGGTTCGAGGAGTAACTTAGACACTGCAATAGGATAGAGGGAAATAACGCAATGATCACTGTGTAAAATCAACAAGTCTGCAGGCTAAGATTCACGGTTAGAAAAAGTGTTCTCGGTGCATGGCGCAACGGGATAAATAGACAACTTGGCAACAAATCTCTTGCAATGGGTGAGAAACCTTCATTAAATTTGTTCTATCTATTACAGCACGGTCCAACAGTCTCGTGGTGAACCATATATGCCTTTCTACCCGTTTGGAGGGTCAACCGAGTGGTTATATTGTTCCCAACGGCTATATTGCTTCACCCTAGTGAAGTTCCATGTGATGTTGTTCTGTTATCTTGGAGAAGCTCCAGTTTTGCAAATTTTCCTTCTGCAAAGTTCCCTCTGGAACCTTTTGTAACTTGTTGATATTATCTCTCTTCTTACTTAGCTTTATAGCTTTCTTTCTAGTGAGATTCGTCTTGGTATGCCTTTTTCCATTCTAATTCTTATCTTCTTTTGGCATAGTTACTTCGCGCTATTGAGATTCTTTCCTAAGATTCAAGGATGAAACTTCCTCTTTATCTGGAATAGGCACTGCAATCTTCTGTGGGTCTTCTAGTGTTCTTGCAACTTCGAAATTTGGGTCTCTGGTGTTAAATAGCTTCGATCTATTCTTCAATTAAGTGTGTGATCCTTCTAGTCATGAAATTTTTAAACTCTTGCTTCTTCTTCTCTAAACATTCTTCTTCTTCTTTCCTTCTGGCCTGATCTCTTTCAATCCAAGGTTTTCCAAGCAACATAGTAAATGGAGCGGTGTCCTCAATAAATTTAACAATCTCAAAATCCTCCTCTGTCGAAGTCCCATTGGCACTCATAGATATCTAGGTAATTTTTCCACATAGGTTTATCATCTTTCCTTTGAATATTCTTGTTCCTCCTAATGAAGGAATCATAACATGCCTTCCTATAGCTTCCCAAGTTCTTTCTGTCATGATATTCACCTGTGTTTCCTCATCTAGAACAAAGTCAATGTCAAAGTCTCATATTCTTGCTTCAAGGCATTCCTTTTCTTTGAAGATCTCTGATAAACTGACATGTTGGTGATCATTCAGGGTTTCTTTCATCTGTAGAAATACTTTCTCTGATTCTTTCTGGGGTTCTTCCATAATCGTATTTTCTAGATATACCTTAGGGTTTTCTTGTCTCATGTTCATTTCTTCAAGCTTAGCAATCATTCTAGGGCAATCCAATACTTCTTGGTCCATATCTTTGCAACAAATATAACTAGGTCTTCTCCCAGGAAATTCCTTAGCAAGATGTCCCAGTTTTTTGCAACTGTAACAGAGGGTTAATCCTCTCTTTCTTTTAAATGATCCCCTTCCTTTCCTATACTACACGCTAGGATCATAGTGGTTAACCTGCAAAAAATTATTTCTAGGATCTTGCATTCATATGTTAGTCCAAATATTCTTTCTATACATAGGTATAACATATTTTTCACTATTCTTATCATATCTACTCATATCAAATATTTCATCTATTAATGCCCTAGTTTTCAAGCAAGGACAGAATCTATCAAACATACCTAGATCCATACTTTTGAAACAAAAATTTCCACTTATCTTACTTCTACAGAGCACAAAGCTTTCAGATCTAGAACTTTTCACTATTCTTACCTTTATCAGAGCACAGACCTTGCAGATATTACCTCTTTTCTTCATATCAGACTTCTTTTCTTTAGCACAAAGCTTCACAAACTAAATAGAGTACTGTGCACTAGGGCGACAGATCTACACACAGAGCTTTCACAGTTTCAGGTCAGATCTTTGCACAAAGATTCTTCTTCCTCAGTTCCCAACAATCACAGTTTCAGGTCCCGGCAATAGAACCATTTGTTGGCATAGGGGCAGACCTAGGGTTCAACACTACAACAACGCACCAAAAAAACTCTAAATACTAGCCCTTTCGGCAACACCTACGAAGTAGATGAAGTCTCACCCGAGGTAGAGGCAGGGATAGTTGTAGGACTCAGGTGTCTGGAACCTTAGCTGGGACACAGATCTATGATTGTAATACTTAATAGAGCACTTAGCACCGACAGTTCCTCAATATTTAACCACTATCTATTCCACAAATAAAACAACGCATCGCATCATTCTTTCATATCTAATGTATCTAAGAACTTATCATAGAGAAGTAAGTTAGATCTAACATATTTAGGCACTAGCACATTCATATAAGTCAGATCTAACATCCATATACATCCTTAGCACAAAACCTAAACAGATCTATCTATCTATATCAAGTCACTTAGCAAGTAAAGACATAAACACATCAACACATTGCACAAAGTAGAGAAACACAACATATACGTGGTTCACCCCCACCCTGGGGCTACGTCCACCAACTCTTCTTCTTTATTATCTTCTGTCAAGATTCTTACAGGCACATAGCATCAAAATCCTACTCCGCAGAAGACAGGAGATATGCGTGCACTCTGCCAGATCCTCCTTCTTCGAGATAGGGTAAATCACCAAGCCTTCTTATAATTACTTGCACGTATCTCTACAAGTCTCACAAAGTATGCACAGAGCACTTACAATCCTTCAATCACATAGATCTAGCACTTAGCCATTCGTAACTGCTCTTTTCTTTCATTGCCTAGACATCTATTTATACTTTACAAAATAGGCCTAAACATGGGTAAACCCATGGGTCGACATCCCATACCCGTTACATAATCCCAAATCCCAAAAAGGACCCAAAAAGGGGCCGAGATCCTACGATCTCTACTTTGTCTTGCGCTCCTCCTTCGACATGCTATCGAAGTCCAAAAATAGGTCAAACTTGACCAAGGATCTCCCAAAACTTGGTCAAGGGCCAACACCATATGTTCATCTGTATTCGATGAAACCTTTCTTTCCACATGTCTTCTTTCCCCGTGTTATTTAAGGGGAGGTTATTCGAGGGGATTCATCCTCTATTAAAAGCCAATAGAAAGTTGTCTTGTGGCAATCAATAACTGACCAATATTCTATCTCCATGTGTTTTTTCTTAACCGACTCCAAATATTTCATTGTTTTTAACATTCATTGTTCTCATTTCCACCATCATCACAAACATCTGACACAAAGAAGAACAAACCAAGGTCACCGATGAATGTAGCATGCAAGTTTTGTACATGGACAGAGCATTAGGTGAGGATGATCCTGAAGCTAACCATGTAAAGACACTCGTTTTTTTTCTCGCTAGGTACACACAATACCGATTTGGGGATTATGTTTCTTTGGTGCAGTAATGCAAAATTTTTCCCCTTGTTTCAAAATTTAGCTCTGTTTCTATTTTCAGTGGAGATGAATGTGTAGAATTCACTTGGTTTTTGTCCCATTAAAATGGTATTGAATTTTAGTCATATTGGCATGAAATGGTGGTTCTTGGTAAAATTGATGTGTGTTACTCTGAAAATATGTGTTGTTCACCAAGATTTTCCTGATACCCTTTGATCTGGACTATGCGTTTGGTTTAGCATGGATCTGGCCCCTGGTTTTTTTTCACGCAGTAGTCTTAGGTGTAAAGAAAATGTGTTTGTTTAGTTTTTCTTATTTTTACCATCCTACCATTGATCCAGATGGATATCGGTGGCCACCCACCTTTTCCAACTGGCTCAAAATAGTTTTCTGACAATTTTGGCAATTTACTATTTTTAGCAGTTTAAACTTTCGGGGCCATTTTGAGGGCCTAAATGAAGGGTTTTCAGGATCAAGCTCCTCAATGATAGCCAAAGGAATGATTGAGACCCTAAAATGAATCTCCTCGACAATACCTTTCCAATGGGCTATCACATGCCTAAAACAGATATCATATGCAAAAGTTACGACCCCATGAAGTTGATGTACTAACTTACCCAAACGGGGCCCGCATGACTTTTGGCACTTCATCTCCTAGGGTTAGGTTTTTGGTTGTCTATGGTTTTTGGCATTCTTTCTTATTGTAAAAAGGCCTTCAGAGCCTCATTGTAATCTTCTTCTTGCGAATGCACACTGCCATCACATCTCTTCTCAGAGATAAGACACCACCATTCCAGTAAGGTTGTTTCCACTGCATTTTATAGTTTCAACTTATTTCGTTATTGAATAGAAAACCAATTTTACTGTATCTCTATTATTTTATGTTAAGAACCTGTTAATAATCTGTATTCATTTCATTTTCCTCATAAAATCTAGATCAACCATTCCATCCCAATGTTAGTAAGAGATGTCTTTTTTATGTGGATTATGAGAGGTGAAATTTCATAGACTTGAGAAACTGTTAGCCAAATGACAACATAAAAGACATATTTTTCCTTGTAGAAGTTGAAGACTAAATGGAGAAAAGATGTCTTTCAAACCTCGGCATTCCATATACTCCATATACTCCAATCCTTCGAACTTATGGATCTTCTGAAGTAATCCAAGTCTGGAACTCTATACATAGAATTTTGAAGTGGAACTCTATACATTGAAATTTGAAATCATAGAGTTAGTTCCTTAGGGACGATGAAGTAAAATAATATTCCACAAGAAAAGGGTCAATGATCTAAAAACATTTGTAAAGTAATCAAGTTATCTTTGATTTGATGTGCTCATCCAAGCAGACTCACATAACACCAACACAAGTATATTCATGTTTTTGTGATTGGAAAGTCCCTGCGCATACTCAAACATGTTTTTCGTCTCTATATATCTTTGTCTTATAACAAACAATTTGATCCTCATCCGTTGTAGTAGCTACTAGAACCTTTGTTTGTCTCGACATCAAATCCTCTTACCATCATACTCCCTCCATTTAGACACTTCATACTTGACCCGTATGTCCTCAGTTTGACTCCCCTGCAAAATCCTGAAATGACTAAACCCTCCCAAAACCAGAGATGGCACAGTAGTCCCAAAATTTTCTCATTCAAGTCACATCTATTCAATGGAATACAAAAGAGAAAATGGAGGAAATGGGTGTTGGAAATTCAAATGCCCAATTCCAATGGTAGAATTTGGATGGTCTCCTACCACACTCCGTAAAAGGCTGCCTGTGCATAAGAATTTATTCTGTCCTACCTCAGAGGAGCCAAGGCCAAACTCAACTTTCCCCACTCCTCACAGAAAATTCCCTGTGCTTGATCTTTATCACCACCGAAAATTCAAGCCACGGTGGCCAAGTTCACCTCAGAGGAATTATGTCTGCCTTCAGAAAACGGCGTGGCATCCTCATCATCCAGTTTAGAAGTGGAATGTGACATTGACGTTCAATAGATTATAGCGGAGCAGGATCCAACATTTCGAGATTCAATACCACTTGAACATATGGAGAGTGGAATCCCTAGTGGGTCTTTAAATGTGGATGATATTCCTTCCTTGGATGTGTCAATTGAGGATTTTTGGATTTTCTTCCAGCTGATGAAACACTAGGGATCGAGGGTTTTCTTAAAAACAAAATTGCCGCTAAGATTCTGCCATAAAAGTTCAGTTAAATTAAATTATATTATTATTTGACAAGTTTATGATATTGGTGAATTGATGCTCTGCTCCTTCCGGAAATGACAACTTGAGCCACTGCCTGAAAATGGCGACCACCTCTATATTTTGATTTATATAAAATTAATCTACATATATTGATAATCGATTGTAATAAAAAAAATGGTGTTCTGAAACCATTCCTATAGTAGCTTGCTTCACCACAGATTCATTCAAATTATTCCAAGGAAAGATTCACATAAATAAAACAAAATTTTATCATGACAAGACACATCCATTCAAGTATTCTATTTTTTTTCATTTTGATTGTATGTGCAGGTGCTATCAACCAAATAGGATTCATCCCCCTTCTGTCTCATAAGCTATTAAAAACAACTCATGGGCAACAGATTCTTCCTAAAAAAGTGTGAGAAAGTCTGTTATCAGAAAGGTAACCACACCAAATGTTGGTGAGCATCATTGTCATACACAATCAAGACAAAGGGGATACATGACAAAGGACAATGCTAATCCCCAATGTTGCACAGTTATCAAGACTAGAGAGTTTGGCAGGGTTGCTCTTTACAACATCCTCAATGTTGTGCCCTTCTTCGTTCTTCATCATCAACAAGAAAAACACATCTACTCTCAAAATTTTACATTAACTCTAAATATGTAATTTTAGATATATACTTTTTTCAACATTAGTTGGTGTTGTATTGGTGAGAGTTTAAATCTTCTAGAATATGTGCTTGTGTTTGCTTCTTGAAAATCACAAGTTCTACTTCAAAGAATATAAATTATGTATGTGTACATAAATTAAACAATCAAATAACATTGAGTCCATTCAATCAACTTTTAAATTTGTTATAGAAAATTTATTAAATTGATTTTTAAACTTGTTAAAAAAATTTGGGCAACAACATAACGTCACATTTGCACCCAAATATGTGCTATGAAATGCTAAAGAATTGTGTATTTTTCAGTGTGTTGGTCTCGTCTCTATCTCTAACAATGTTCTTTATTTTTCCTCTAATTGCATTCCAATTTTATTTTTGTGTCATATCATTCTATGTTATTTGTTTCTAACAACATGCTTTGTTTTTCCTCTAATTGCATTCCAATTTTATTTTTGTGTCATCTCATTCTATGTTATTTGTTATAATTTTTTCTCTTGATGGCATCTTTATTTGAAAATCTCATAGGGGAGAGTCTCATGCTGTACTTTTTGGCTAAAATTCATGCCCAAAATACAAGACATTATTTTGAGGTTTTCATTTATAAAGATGTCTAGATGATTTGAGTAGAAGTTGAAAATTAACTTACCTTAGACCATTATAACTTAATGAAGAATTCTCTTTCCAACCAGATTTTCCTATTAGTATACCGACCAGAATAAAAAAGAATTTATAAAACTTTCAAGTTGAATTTAAGTTTGAAAAATGACTTGGTTTGCATTTGATATGCTTTACTCTATGTTTTGTGACAAAATTAGCAAGCATGTATTTTCAACGTTGGATTCATACTTTAACTGAGCTACCACAACACGAAAAATCATTTGAATAAGTGATTTGGTAGATGTCATTTGTCGTTTTTCATTTGAATATGTCACCATGATTGTACAAAATCTCAATACAACTCTATGATCAATCAAATATGTCCCAATTATTGTATTCCAATGGTTCTCCTCCACACAAACTCAAATTGTCCGCCAGTTATCGTTTCGACCATGAATGGCCCAGTTGAGGATAAGGATTTTGGATGATCATACATTGATTGTCCATCAATGCATGTTGTATTTCAAAAGAATTCGAGTAGAAAAAATGGATTCATAAGAGACTTTGCTTACAATTTTAGGTGCACAAGGGAGATGGGTATCATCTACCACAACAGGACTGACGATACTAGTTTTGGTCATCGTCTTCTTCTGCAAATATCGTTTGAAAATGAAGAGAGAAATCAATCCATAGCTACCTCAAGGCCCATTTCCATGGTCCATCATCGAAAATATCCACATATTGGGAGAGCTTCCTCACCATGATTTGAAATACCTTGCAGACACATATGGTCCCATTATGTTTCCATGCTTCGGCTCCATCCTTGTTGTTGTGGTTTCTTCTCCTGAGATATCCAAACTCTTTCTCAAAACTCATGATCTGCTCTTTTCCAGTAGACCCAAATCAATGATAAGTAAGTATTTGTGCTACAATTTAAAAGACTTAGGTTTCACACCGTATGGAGATTATTGGAGGCAAGTGAGAAAAATATGAGTGTTAGAACTGGTGACTACCAGGAGAATTGAGTCCTTTGAATTTTTGCAAGAGGAGGAGGTTTCAACGATGATTCACTCCATTTGGAAGGAAATCAAGAAAGGGACCAATCTTGTTAATATGAGCAAGGAAAATATAATATGCAGGATGTGAAGTTAAAAATTTGATTTGATATAAATGCTTCCTCTGAAAACTCCAATTTCTTGGGATACATGGGGACTCGACATGTATTGGATAAATGTCATCCACATTTTCCCCTTTCAACATTTCAATATTTTTATGTAATTAGTGGATATGGAATTGTTTTAGGGTTTGTGAATGTAAAGGGGCACTATTCTAGTCAGCATGTACTATTGCAATTCACAATAATCCAACTATGATTTGAAACTTAATTAGCAGTTACAACATTGCCTATGCTTTTCTTATTCATTGATGATGATCATATATTACCGTGAAAAGTGAACCTGTAAATCCCTTTCAAACCAATATTTTTCTTAAAGAATCTCATAATTTATAGCTTCAAGAAATTAAATTTATATCAATTATAGTAACCTGTAGATTCCTTACAAACCAATTTTTTTATAATGAATCTCTTAATTTTTAGCTTCACAACTCCTTAGAACCTAGATCTTTAAACAATGTAACCACACCAATTCACTTTGTTGTTTCCTTTCCCCTACTTCAGGGGTATGCTAGTTATTTAAATAATTTCTTTTGTATCCACTTTGGCTTATAGTACACTCATCACTTCACTTTATTATTTAAATAATTTCTTCTTTGAAACCAATTTGACTACTTTGACCTTTTCGTGCTTCTAGATGACTCATGAGGGTTCTCCAACTTCACATGGCCATAACTCTCTAACCGTGAGGAGTTATGTGATGTTCCACATACCACTAGAAATGGCATGACATGTAATATCCATCTAGAATAGTCTTACCTTCAAATATATTAAAAACCATACCATTATACATCAAACAAACTTGGTTCCATTACCCAAACCTCTGTGCTACTAGAATCTTCCACCAGACTTTCTTCAAGGGTTGACATCAATGACAACCAACCCAAATAATCAACACCATATTCTCCATTCTTCTTCTTCTTCTACACTATTTTTCTCAAGGCTTTATGCTTGAAGTTTTGAACTCAGCATAAGGTTGATTTTCGAGTATCTTTCTTGTATTCTTCCAAAAATTACTCTCTATAAGATCATGGATTATTTATATCCATATATGTGGCTGCCAAATGTAATCCAAGATTGTGTATTTGATTCATGAAAATTTAGTCCTTGTTTTTGGAAAGCTTTGTTTCTGAAGCACTAGTCAATTGGTTTGCTAAGATGTTATGTATTGTTGAATATCTTTTAATAAAATCCATAGAGAACTATTTCAGGGCATAGATTTAATGATTTCTCATATCTTGGCATTTCTAAGTGTGATATTTTTTGGACTTTTCCTATCAAATTATTTTTAGTTTTGAATGCAGAACTCATTTAAAGTCCTCTGAAATGATAAAATTACTTCATCCCTTTTCTTGTGAGAAGATATGGATGTAACCTCTACTTGTAAGTGATTTAGAGGGTTGTATAAACGATGTTGAGTATACATATATTATGATATTGAAGCCAATCCTCAAAACAAACCTTTTTATTGTTAAGAAGCTACTTGTTACACATAAAGAATAGATATGGTTATCAAGAATTCTTATACATATACAAAACAAAACAATAAAGACTTAGGGTTTTCCATCTATAATTCTCCCCAGACCGAGAGCATAAAGATACATATTTTGTTTTATAACATAGGAGTACCACCTCTATAAAAATGCATGTGGATTCATAGTCTCGTGAGGTTGTTGTTTGGATTTTAACCAATCTAGACATCAACATTTTTTATGACCATACTAGGGAACGATTTGTTTTCAATATATTTGAGGCTTTGTTTCAAATCTAAATGAGGAACCTCGGTCTCCATGGTTCAAAGTTTTGAAAAGAAGATTCAAGAAGATTTGTATTTGTTATATATGCATGAGGGTTATAAAAGAATTATTTTGATATAATTGAATGACCTCAAAAAGAGCCAAGAACCTTCAAACATTTGGGAGTATAAATTATGTGGTGATTTCATTGAAAGAACTTTTAAAATCCCTGGAAGCTCCATTGAAAATATTCAAGACTCTCAAGAAAATATTCATGGAAGCTCCACCAAAGAACCTTGTTCATGTCATGATGTTCCTTTACCTTCTCCACCAATCCCATCAATGGATTTACAATACTCATCAAAACAAAAGAGTTACCTAGAGAAGGAGTCGATTTAATAGAATCCCTTTAAATCTTTCAGAAGTAGATTTTCAGATGCCTGATATTCCTATTAAAAAAAATTCGACATTCTTTTGGAATACTTCAGAGGATGCAAAGAAACATTTTTTTTAATTTCAAGAGAACATGTGATGTTTTCAATCTCATTGAAGATAATGTTAGATGTCAATTATTTTCACAAGCATTTCATGGGAATGCTATTGAATGGTATTATTCATTATTACTTGGGACCATTACCAACTGGGATGCGTTGGAAACTTCATTTTCTAAAAATTTCATCCCAAGAGTGCATTCCTATTCTTTTGTTGATGCTTTCAATGTTACTACACACCAACCCTCTCCCATATCAATGCAATACAATGAAGTGGCTGAATTGGAAGAAGAGTCTAATAAAATATTGACAGATTTTTCTGATTGAAGTCATACTACTGAAAATGAAAATAAGAATTCCAGTTTGCAAGATAAAGATTCCATCCTTTCATATACTCCATATGAGGATCTTTATAGCAACAAGTTTGAAAATAAAACTAAGGATCCTCCCCCAAATATACAAGAAGATTTCAGCCAACATACTCATGTGGAAAATGTTTCAACAAATGATGAAAATTAAAAAGAGCATTTGCACCAAGAAGCATTGGTGGAAGAAATTAATATTGAGAACAATAATGGCCAAGATTGTCATTGCATGAAGGAAAAATAAGTTCAAGATATTGTTAATGAACCAAGAATCTTGGATGTGGTTGGAAATAAGGAGAAATATGAAAGTATTTTCAAATTGGAGACTTCTCATCCAATGAAAGATAACTACATTCTTGAGAAACCAAGAATTTATTTCATTGAATCGTGGTTTCAGAGCATTGCTAGTGAAGCAGTGCAATCAGATTTTGAGCACATCTGGTTCAACTTTCCTTCAACACACTTTGAGCATGCCCCTGAATCTTTGGTACAAGCCTCAATATGTTCCCCAGTTTTGGAGTTCATTCCACATATCATTTGGATTCTTGAATGGCTCCATTGGAAATCTACCTACACCTAAAAGTGTCCCTTTCCTCCAAGTAGGTTAGGTTAGGTAGATCATGTTTGTACAGAATTTGTTTCTTCGGTCCAATTTTTTCATAATAAAGTAGTTTAGATGGATATGATGTTTGAAGAAGACTCTATATCCCAATGGAGAAGGAAACTGGTCACATTTTAGTGTTATAAGAAACCCACAAAGGGGTCATTGTCCCACGGTTAGAGCCAGTTGTTGATAAAAAAATGTGGTCACCTCGATTTTATGGTCTTTAGAATAATAAAAAAAATATCAGAAGAAAGTTTTTTTGAATGATAATAAGATTCATAGCATATCTCTCAGTCTCAACTTCATCATGCATTTTACTGATTCAAAATATGAGTATGTATGCTCAAGATACTCATGCAAGAAGAGATTTGAAGAATTGCAAGAAGAATTTTCTTAGTGGATAATTTTTTTTTAAGTGTTGTTGCCCTTTCTCTTCTCCATTTTCAAATTTTTTACTAAGTACTCTCCTCACTTAGTCATTTCTCTCACCTATCCATCTGCAAACTTAACCATTTTCATCTCTTATCTCTTCACCTCTTCATACTCTCATTCCATACTTAGCCATTTTCCCATTACTTTCATATTCTCTTAGTTTATATCATACATAGTCTCATGTTCCTTTCACTTCTCTTCTCATACTTAACCATTTTTCTCTCTTTTCTCTTCCTTACTCTCCTCTCCATACTTAACCATTTTTCTCTCTTCCACTCTACTCTCTAAACCCCATATTCCATACTTATCCATTTCTACGTTCACATTTTTTTCTCTTCCAATCTACTCTCTATACCCCGTATTCCATAATTATCCATTTCTACGTTCACATTCATATTCTCATTTTCTTTTATTCCCATTTTCTTTTCTTTTTTCCTTTTTCACTTCCATTATTTCATTTTCCATTTCCTTTTTCTTATTTTCCTTTTCTTTATTCCTTTTTCATATTTCATGTAAGACTAGTTAGTTCTTAATATTACCATGGGTCCATAGGTTCTGATTCTCAACACTTGGAATTTTTACAATTCTTTTTACTACCTCTCACCTCTCCTCTCCACTTCACTCAACACTTAGAAATTTTCACAATTCATTATTACTAAGTCTTACAACGCTCTGCGGTGATTTATTAATATTCTTACCATATATTTGTCTGTCCATCCCATCCATTATTATACTCTATACTATAGTCTTATACTTAGATATTTTTATGACTTCTTTTACCATTAATTAATAATAATAATAATAATCTATTTTTAAGGTCACGACCCCCCTCCACCCAGCGATTTGACTGGTAAAGTCTACGAAGGTATACATACCCTAACCCCCTTTGGATTTGAACCTGTGACCTCTTAAGAGGAAACACATGTTCTTTTACCATTAATTACCAGCTTACCTATCTCCACATTCAAGTAAGTGAATTCCTCATTTTATTTTAATATGATTTCTCTCGTTCTAAGTTTTCTAGGAATACATCGAAGTGAAAAATGGTAGGTGATTGGATGGTGATCAAACATGATGTTTCATACATCCACACATTTACTAGGTGATGACTGGGCAGTGACTGGGTGACCAAAATATTACCGGGATATAATTGTTTTCTAAGGCACTAAGAGCTAAGATAAGGAATGACTTCCATAAGTTATTTTAATTCACATGAATAAAAAAGAAGTACTTTAGATTATAAACACCAATGTTTCAATCACCACAATTCATGTGGGATTAAAATGGGAGAAATTAAATCAAAGGCCAAGATTAATCCACGAATTTGATGGACGGTTATTGATCTTCCATAGTTTATAACTCAAGATCCTAATGTCCATTTTGGTAAAAATATACATCGTTGAAAAGATAGTTTGACAAGGATGATGATGGAATAGGTTTAACAAGGTGAAATAGACCATAATTCTCTCAAAAACTGAAAGAAAACTCAACTATGTTTTCATGGTTTGTTGATAAATATGCTTGGAACACTAACTTCTCGAGGTTATAACTTGATATCCAGAACACCAAATTGCACTCAGGAGGACTCATTTGAAATTTGGGATGATGAATATTTCATCTAGAATTATTTCCATGGCTTATAAATCAAGTATCATGCCAAAACAATTAAAACATAATCCACTTTTAAGAAAGACACTCAATTTGACAATTTGAAAATAAAAGTTTGTTAAGTGCTTTTTATTAAAGACGAAATGGGACCTGCTTCAAGGCATGAATATCAATTATAAAAATTCATTAATGAGTCTTCAATAAAGTCTTGTTTAAAGTGGTTATTCCAAGAAGAAAATCATGTGGAAGTTCCTAAAAGGACCAAAACCCTAACTACTTCAAGAAGTATTGGAAGTGGACTTTAAAAGAGACAGAGCACCATCAAAGAAAGAGTTAGAAGTGGGAAATCAAAAGATAAGAATAGAAGGGTACAACCATCAACATGCATCCAAGCTTATGATAAGCAGGTAAATATATCCATCCTCTCCATTCTTCTTCTTCTTCTACACTATTTTTCTCAAGGATTTATGCTTGAAGTTCATAATTGAGCATAAGGTTGAGTTTTGAGTATCTTTCTTGTATTATTCCAAGTCTTATTCTCTATAATATCATGGAGTATTTATATCCATATATGTGACTACCAAATGTAAGCTAGGATTGTCTATTTGATTTATGGAAATTTAGTCCTTGTGTTTGGTGTTAGTCTCGAACTTTGTTCTTGATTAAGTGAGTATCCCTAATCCTAAATCCTCCTTGCTTTTACTTTGTTGCTTCAGTTTTATACTCTTACCCTTGGTTTGATTTGCTATGTTTTTCATATTTTGCACTTTGAAATAATTTTCTTAATTTTTTGAAGGTTGAGGACGTGATTTAATGAGATTTGTCACATCTCTTGTCTATTTTACTTTTGAAATTTCAATTTTTTGCCAAGTCATGAATGACGCTATAGGAATAGATCTATTCCTGCAGCACTAAGGTAATTATGTTTTGACATGTGCCAACCAACCCAGATCTTATCATGGTTTCACAAATCATGGATATAGGACCTGCATGTGCTCCACGATCTTTTCTCGAGTTGATGTTGTAGTTTAAACCATTATATGAAAGGGATCAAGTTGTACCAGCCAGGACCTGCATCAAATCAAACTCGTTCAGATATTATTAAACAATACCATCACCTATTATTCTAATATATTGGATGTTGTGTGTAGAGATTGAATTAGGAGGAATTGTTGTGTTCTAACAGTCATAGGTTTTAAAGTTCCCAGTTTCAAACCACACAGAGTTTTTACAGAACTGTATCAGTAACATGGCATCAAAGAAGAGTGGACAGATCATTAGGTTGGGACATGAAGGCACATAATTTCTTGAATCCTACCCACATATGGCACATAGGTTTAAATATGCATGTTGGTTCGAGTTTTTCACAACCTTCTAGGGACACGATGAACAGGTCTCCATGATCTTCGCACAGAACTTTGATGGTTTTGAAGTTGTGATTGGAAAATTATTGATGATGGTGACTGAACATTCAATTGAAAGAGCCTACAAATTGCTAATTGGTGGAGAAAAATGGTGGAAGAAAGAGAATGTGGTAATGGATTTTGTGAATCAGTTCTTGATACCATAAAAACAGAACCCTAATTGGAAAAAATGAATACCACATAGTTGGATTCAAAAGGAGTGGCATACAGTCTTGATTATCATTCACAAATATATGACATGTGAGGGTAGGTTCTCACTGGTTTACATTTATCATATCAGATTGTTAATGCACATCAATGGAGATTACCCCCTCAATTTACCCCATTTTATGCTAAAAATTCTATCTAAGATGTCCAAAAGGGTGTTGTCTCATCCTTCTATAGCCAAAGGCAGTCTTTTCCATCAAGTTTTGATAAAGACATTGGTTGTCTCTTATTTGAATGAAGTCCAGAGACCCTGGGATTGGCTAATCCAATCTCTAAGTAATGATCCATGACCAAGGAAATCTAAAAATGCCAAAGGGAAAAGATCAGTTATACAAAAACAAAGTGGTATAGTTAGTGAATCCCTAGTTAAAGAAGAAACATCTACAACTAGGGTAACAAGGGCTAGTAAGAGGAAGATGAAAACTCAACAAGTTGTTGTTGATGCTCCTATAGGTAAAGGTCAAGAAGAAGCCACTACCAGTAGAGGTAAGAAATCAAAACCTCATGTAGATATTGATATGTTTCCTGATACAGAGATAAAAATGGAAGTGGATGAGGATGAAGATTATATTGTTAACCCAATTAAATCCATAGTCAAGAATAAACAAAAATCAATCATTAAGAAATGTTCCAACGGAAAAAAAATAGGTGAATAAACCTACACTTGTGACTAAATACCCTAGGAGAAACTCCAATAGGGTTGTCAACAAATTCAAGTTAAACTCTAAGGCTATGTTTGACCCATCCATCAAAAAAGAGAACCTTATAGTCATAGAGGAAAATTCTAAAGACTCTAAAGCAGGTATTAAAGAATAGGTAGAGATACCTCCATTGCACAGGAATGAAAATGAAAATAAAAACTTGGGGAAGACACAAGGAAAAGGCAAACAAGTTGCTTAGTATTCTACAAGACCTATAACAAGAGAAACCACTAGATCATCAAAATCTGAAGCAGTGTTTAAAGGTACAGGTGGGATTTTTGATGACAAAGACTATCATTCTATAAATCCAGATCAGATTCCAGATCTCCCAGAGTCCATGGACTTAGATAGTTCTGATGATGATCATAGCTAAGAACTATCCTTTAGATACCATATCAAACTGAGAAAACCTCAGGCTGCTACAGACCTGAACAAATCTGCACCTGCAGAAGAATTCCCAGAGTTTAAATTCAAGGTTAGAAGTGATAAAGACAATATTAAAGAAATCCAGAAAATGGTGAAGCAATTAAAAAAGGAAAAGGCTCAGGTGGAGCAATGGAACGCCAGACAACAGAAGAAGATATAGGATTTCAAGAAAAAGAGAAAGGAACAAAATGCACTACTCAAGGAGCTAGGAGAGTCTAATTTCAAATTGTATTAGCACAATATTGTGCTCACAAACAAGATGAAATAGAGGACTACTAAAGCCAACACCATCATTATATCATGATAGCCTATGAAGTTCCTTCATGCAGATTTTTGAAAGTTTTGATGCTATTTACTCAAGGAGTGAAAAATGATCCTTTTTTATTGTGACCTAATGAATTTTGATAATGTGAATGAATAACTCAGTTAAGATAAATTCCAAATTTTGTGGGATTTGATAAGTTGTTGTAAAAGTGTTTTGGGTTAAGCTGTTGATTTGTTTCCTATTTTGGAAATGTAAGTGCTCGTTTTGAGCTAATCCTCCTAGAAGATAGGAATTGACCAGATCTTGTTACTAACAGAATACTAGAAAATAGGATTTGTTGTCATTTCCTGTATAGTTAAATAGATAGATGAAATACTGTATGAAGGTGGAAAATTTGGATACTAAAGGACCTGTTTTGAACTCTTTGTAAGACATATTTATTCTACCTTGATACTTAATGGAAAACACGTGTTGATGGTCAGACTTTCTCTTCTTTCATGTTCTTTTTATTTTCTTTCTTGAGATTATTTTTCAATTGCAATGCATTGTTTTCTTGGTCTTAATTAATGCAGTGAATATTTTGTTGTTATTATTATTATCAATATTTTATTTACAAGCACATTTTCTTGTTTCTAAATTACATTTTGAGATAATAAATCCATATGGGGTTAACAAACTGAAGACTTCCATATTTCCTCTCTTTATTTTCCTTATTTATCTGATCTATTTATGTGGCTACCCTTTAACAAATCAATGGGATATCTCTTGGATTTATTTTTAACTTTAGGGACTAACATATTTTGGCTTAGTTGTTGGGCACAAAGGAACGAAGATATCTTTCTTAGGGAAACAACAAGATTAGATTCAAATCTTGATGGTGAACAAGGTTTTGGACATTACATAAGACTGTGTTTTTTCACTTGGCGACTCCTCTGTCGTAATTTTGGCTCATAAAAGAGAAGGTAAAGGACCTAAAATTCCTCCAACTTCCTCATCATCTACAAAGAAACCAGTTACTAGAAAAAATCCAAACCCAGAGCCTGTTGCAGTAGTACCAGACCCTGAAAAAATATTAAGAAATCCTAAAATTATTTCTGGACAGTCCTCCCTCTCAAAGAAAAAATTTCCTTCAAACAACTCTCAAGGACAGTATTATGAAGTTATCAAACTCCAATTAGATGAAGAATAATTCTTGAAAGTGAAATTAAGGTTGCCATTGAGCCTATTATAATTTCCTTTCCTTCAACTATTTCAGAACTAAATCTAAATCAGTGGAAGTTGTTTGCTAAGCTCATTGAAGAGGAACAAGAAAATACTTTATCTGTAGCAGAAGTTTTAAGAGATTACGGAAAAGATATTAAAAGTGAACCAAAAACACTCTCTTCATCATATCAGTATTTCTCTTCTGAAGACATTAAACCATGATTTTCTTCTTTTGAAAACCCTCATTTTCTGGGACCATCATCTGGCTCTAGTCCAGAAAAGAAACCTTTGTTTTCTAAAGATCAAGAACTATTATCAGTACAGCTAAGTTTCTACACACAGGGAACATTTTTTCTTTCTATATCACCATTTTTTCTTACTCCTAAAGATAAAACACCAAAGATAACAAATATGGTTGTAAATAGAATGGATGCAATTGTTGCAGCCAGATATGCACCATTAAACCTGCCACAAGTTCTATATGCATTTCCACCAAATGACTATATGAAATATTTGCCAAGATTCAATAGAGAAGGAGGAGTTACTATTGAAGAACATTTGAATTCTTTCTATTGTTTTGCAAACAATTTTAATGTAGAGCATGTAGATGTGTGGATGAGACTATCTGTGCAGATTTTAGATGGTGAAGCAAGAAAATGGCTCGAGAGCCTTCCACCTAATTCAATTGTTGATATTGATGCTTTGGATGACACCTTTTTAAGACATTGGGGAGACAAGAAAGACTACTTATACTACATTACTAAATTTGGTGCTTTAAAAAGGAAACAAGTTGAATCAATATCTAATTTTACTAAAAGGTTCAATCAAATGTATAGTAAAATTCCATATGAAATTAAGCCTTCAGAGACATCAGCCAAAATCACTTTTCTCAATGCCTTTGATGCTGAATTTTTTTTGTTACTAAGAGAAAGAAGGTCTACTTCTCTGATTCAGATGTAGGAAGCAGTTATTGAGGTAGAATCTAACATACTAGTAGTAGAGAAATTGAAGTCCATGGGTGATAAAGACAGAAAAAAGAAGAAAGAAGAGATTCCTTCCTCATCTCATACATCATCTGATTCTAAGATAGATGAAATGGATAAAATGTTGAAGACCTTGACATATGAGATGTCTAGGTTGAAAATGGAACAAAAACAATCTAGTAGACCCACACAATATGGTGTATATAGAAATCCTAATCAGTTTAGGAGGCCAAATAATGTACCTCAAATCTTACCAAGAGAAAGGAAGAATAAAGAAGATCAAAAAGTTTTGCCTCCTTTCCAAAATAATGCAGTAGAAGAGGTGGAGGAAGAAAATGATACTGAAGATGACAATGCAGTACATTTAAATGATTCAAAATCATCCCCTACTCATTTGACACAACATGATTATGAAGAAGATTTGATATTAAATCAGTTTGGAGAAGGGGATGCTAATGAGGTTATCCAGAAGGAACCTAAAATAAATAAATATGATCTCAAATCCAGATCAAATACACCTAAGTTGGATGTACATGTTCTAGAAAAGAAGGCCAATACTCTAGTCAAATCGGGGATCAATAAAGACGGTCTTGGGATTCAAATTGATCAACAATTAAAGCAGCCTACCAAGGTTATTACTATAGAGTTAAAGGAAACAAAAAAGGTTGTTTCTTCTTTCATCCTGGAACATGAAATCAACAAAATCAAAATTTATGTACCTTTGATAGAACTAATGAAAACAAAGAATTTTAGGAAGATTGTTCTCAAGCATTTACAACCCCTTCTTAGCTCATATTTTCAGATACTATCAACCTTGAAGATGAGAACCCCGCTATAACCATTAGACCTGATATTGAAAACATAATTGATGCTTCTCCTCCTTTCTACATATCACTAAATATTCATGACAAGATATTGGATAAATGCTTAATGGATTATGGGGCTTCACACAATGTTATGCCAAAAGTGGTAATGGATGAATTAGGGTTAGAAATCACTAAACCCTACCTTGATCTATATTCTTTTGACTCTAGGAAAGTCAAATGTCTGGGATTTATCAAGGACATTGTTGTTACTCTTTCCCAATTACCTATGAAGAGTGTGGTATTGGATGTTATTGGGGCTGACATACCTCCAAAATTTGGAATGCTTCTTTCAAGATCCTGGGCTAAGAATGTAGGAGGCACTTTACAGATGGATCTCAGTTATGCTACCATTCCTGTTTTTGGTGGAGAACATTGGAGATTGTACAGGGAAGTAAGACTGAATTATTTGGTAAGTGATCATGAAAACCCTATTAATCATCCTACATATGTTGTAGAATATGAAATTGGCTCCTCTGTTTTTCATATTGGTGATTAGATGGAAGAAACATCAATTAGAAGAATAACACCTGCAGTTGGAGACAATGCAGAAAATTTTGTTTGGAAAATGTATTTTGATGGGGCTTGTTCAAGAGAAGGTTCTGGCGTTGGGATTGTTTTCATTTCCCCTACCCAATAAGTCATTCCTATGTCATATAAAATTAAATTTGATAAAACCAATAACATCAGTGAGTATGAAGCCTTGATGTTAGGATTGAAAGCTACTAAAGATATGGGTATAGATAAATTTTCTGCTTTTGGAGATTCAGAACTCATTATCCACCAGATTATAAACATTTATCAAACCAATCAGCAAAGTTTAAAACAATATAGGAATGACATGTGGGATTATGTGGATAATTTATTCTTGGCATTCAACATTACTTTTGTGCACAGGAATCTGAATCAACAGGCTGGCTCTTTGGCACTTGCATCTAGTAACTTTAAGACCCCAATGTTTCCTAATTTAAAATTTGAGATTGAGGTTAGAAATAGACCCTCAATACCAAATAACATCAAAAATTGGCAGGTTTTCAAAGATGATCAGGAGATTAAAATATTTTTAAAAACTATTGAATAATATTCCAATATTTCAATAGATTGGGACAATGAAGATGATGATGTAGAGGTATATGTTGCAAATGTTCTTCAAGAAAGTGTTGTTGGGCACAAAATCATTGAATTAAAAAAAAATCATCTGCCTAAAGTTCTGGTTCCACTTGAGATATTGTTTGATCACAACGATGTTTTCGGAAAGGTTTTTATCTAGATAGAAGAGACTGATGTAGTGGACTATGATATCATTTCTGATTTAAATCCCAGGATGGTCAAATTATCCATAAAACTGTCAGAAAAAAAAGAGAGACATATATCTCAATTTGATGAAGAAGTATTCAGATGTATTTTCCTAGTACACCTACCACACTTAGAGGGGGGGGTGAATGAGTGTGGGGCTCTTTTCCAAAGACTTCCCTCTTGCACAAAAACTCATCAATTAGCATTCAACATTTATTCATTACCCATTTCTATCATTTATAACCAATTAGATGTAGGCACATATCAGCAACATATATCAGCAATATATCATCAACAAGTCATCATCACAATGGACACAAAGAACACAAGATGTATGTACAATTTTCTTTTTATTGCGAACTACAATCCTTGGGGTTTATCAACAACAAATGAATAGAGTACAACTCTACAAGAGCACCAGCTCTATATGCAAGACTTATCTTACATTCTCAGCACCAACTGAGATGAGGCAACAATCCTCAATAGATATCAATTTGTCAACAGGTACGTGACCTATCAGTAGTGTAGCCTGCGTGTGTATGCTCCCTGGCTCACTACAACCCACATGTGAACATGGCCAGTGTATGATGTAACAAGCGTATGCTTCTGAGCAACTAGGGTTTTTCTTTTCTTCACATGCTCAGATCCTCTGCAACCTACAATCACTTTCTCTTCTGTCTTCCACTGTCCAAACTGACCCACAGCCAGTCACAACACATCCAAGCTCTCCAATATCTTTCTCATGCTCCACAATAAATCAATATGAATGCTATCTCAATCATGTATAAATAACTAGTATACCATAGCAATCATGTATAAATAACTAGTATACCATAGCAATCATGTCACTACTGAATCACAAGAGTGTTGCTCACTCCATCCACCAAATCAACCAAATTGAGCCACATCATAGAATCCATACCAAGAATGCCCTAAGAATTCACAACATATCAAACAATAGCATCTATCAAGACAATAATGTAACCATGACAGTGTCTTAGTGATAGATCTGAGGCCATAGAATGCAGATCTGGAACCTGCCTCATCATCCAAGAGCTTGGCACCAGCTCAAACACAAATCTCCATGAGGTTATTCAGTCCACGCTCCCTGTACACAGTCATCCTTCATGTACACTCACCCTATACACAGCCAGCCCATGTGTACATGCACCCTATACACAGACAGCTCGTGTGGGCATCAGAAAATAGGGTTTTATGTGAATATGAGACTTTTGTCGTCAAGATCTTCGACATTGCTGAAACTTTGATGTGTCCATGAGATCATCCTCTCACTCTCTTCCTCAGAATAGATCTTCAATCATGCTCAAGAGATCCACACCAATAAGACCATCTCACAAGAAGCTCTCCATCAATACTCTAAAAGATATTCACAAGAAGCTCTCCATTGATCCACAGGGATTCTTACCAAATGTACATTTTACAAGATATCCTAACTTCTTATTTATACTTTCATCTTCTAGGTCACTTGACCCAATTTTAGGTTACTTAACCCATTTCTAGGTCACTTAACCTATTTTCCTTATTTTAGGGTTAACCACTTTCCATGAATAGAAAGTTCTCCAATACTTTATCATTTAAATATTCCTTCTTGATTTTGTCACTTTACTTTATCATTTAAATAATCCATATTGATTTTGTCACTTTACTTTATCATTTAAATAATGACTTCTTCTTTTCAAGCACTTTGACTTCTTTGACCTTTTGGGGCTTCAAGCCATCATATAGGGGTCCTTCAACTTCGTAGAGCCATAACTCTCAAACCGTGAGGAGTTATGTGACATTCCACATACCACCGGAAATGGGTTGTCAAGAACTATCCATCTAGGATAGTTTCACCAACAACTTCATTGATCTTCATTTCATTATTCCACGTACAAGTATGGGTCCTCCAACTATTCTCCTAGGATAACTCAATCTGTAAAGCGTCTTCCTGTGAGGGCTTTCACCATAAGGGGACCACTTTGGAGTTCATCCATTTATGCACCTTATCAACCATGATAAGATAATAATGATTCATCAATTCACCACTGCATCATATATATCAACTATGCATCATGTATCAATGACAACTCATCGATCCATCTTCATCAATGCACCACATCAATGATCCATATTCATCAATTGGTTTCCACTTGTACATATATCATTCTCATCAAGGGCGTCATATCAATCAATTACTTGACATCAATCAAACCAAACCATTTACATAAATGACATATCATCCAACAATCTCCCAAATAATCAAACCATTGGCATCAATGACAACATGATCCAACAGTTTTCAAAGATGATCAGGAGATTAAAATATTTTTAAATACTATTGAATAATATTCCAATATTTCAATAGATCAGGACAATGAAGATGATGATGTAGAGGTATATGCTGCAAATGTTCTTCAAGACAGTGTTGTTGGGCACAAAATCATTGAATTAAAAAAAATCATCTGCCTAAAGGTCTGGTTCCACTTGAGATTGTTTGATCACAACAATGTTTCCAGAAGGTTGTTATCCAGATATAAGAGACTGATGTAGTGGACTATGATATTAGTTCTGATTTAAATCCCAGGATGGTCAAATTATCCATAAAACTGTCATAAAAAAAAGAGAGACATATATCTCAATTTGATGAAGAAGTATTCAGATGTATTTGCCTGGTCTTATGAAGACCTAAAATTTTGTTATACAAAGATCATGCTGCACAAAATTTCTCTAAATCTTGGATCAAAACCTTTTAAGAAAAAGTCTAGGCAATGTAATCCTTTGTTGTTACCCATAATAGAAAAAAATTTGAAAAGGTTATTGGATGCCAAAATTATAGTGCCACTAAGATGCTCAGAGTGGGTAGATAATCTTGTACCTGTTAGGAATAAGTGTGGAGAAATAAGGCTCTTGTGGACTTCAGGAATTTGAACAGGTGCTCTTTAAAGGACAATTATCCATTACCAAAAATGGATCATATTTTACAAAGAGTAATAGGGGAAAAGAATATTTATATGCTTGATGGCTATTCAGGGTACAATCAGATATCATTAATGGAGGAGGAAAAGAAGAAAACAACTTTTACCACTCCCTGGGGCACTTTCATGTATGAAAATATGCCCTTTGGATTGATGAATGCAGGAGCCACTTTTCAGAGGGCTATGGACATTTCTTTTATTGGTGAGAAAGACAGGTTTGTAGTTATTTATATTGATGACATCATTATATTTTCATAATTTGATGAAGAACATTTACAACATTTGAAGCAGACTTTTGAGAAATGCAAGAGGTACGGTATATCACTTAACCCTAAAAAAACACATTTTGCCATGGAAGAAGGTAAACTTTTGGGACATATTGTTTCACCTGAGGTTATTAAAATAGATCCTGGAGTAAAAGCTATCCAACAGATAGACATTCCAAGGAATAATAAGTCTATCCAATCCTTCATAGGTAAAATAAATTTTTTAAGGAGATTCATACCCAATTTTGCAGAAATGACCAAATACATTACTGATATGTTGAAAAATGATGCAGAAATCAAATGGATACTAGAAGCCAAAGAATGTTTTAAGAAGATTAAATAGGCTCTTGTTCAGGACCCTGTTCTCATCAGTCTGGATTACTCCAAGGGATTCATGATTTTTTCATTTGCCTCAGAAGACACCATGGTTGTTTTTCTTCTACAAAGAAATGAGCAAGGATATGAGAAACCCATTTCCTTATTCAACAAAACTCTCAGAGACTCTGAACTGAAATATGATGTAATGGAGAAAAAGGCATATGCTCTGGTGAAGGCTTTAAAATCTTCCAGGGTATATTTTCTTCAATCTGAGATCACTGCATATGTGTCAAGTAGTGCAGTCAAAGAAATTTTAGTTCACCCTGATTGTGAAGGAAAGAGAGGAAAGTGGATAACAAAAATTCTAGAGTACAACCTGATTATAAATCCTACTTAGATAATAAAAGGTCAAGGTTGTTAAGAACCAAACATCAATATATCATAGAAAAACCTCAGAAAAAGCACTCAACGCCTTGAAAAAGAGATAATTTCAGATAATAAGCCTCTTCGAGGGGGCAACCTCCTTTTACCCCAATTAAATGTTCAAGTACAAGATGATTCAAAATGAAAATGTATCCTTGGTATATATAGGAGACTAGGAGGTATAATTACAACTAATGGCCTAAAGCTGACATAAATAAAATAACATTACTACTCTAATATGCCCCAATTAAGGGGTAATGAGCCAATATTAGGGCTTAACATGCCCCTCCCCTTGAGACAAGTGGTGTCCACAACGCTTGAGTAACTCCAGATTCTTCTGTATAAAAGACTCATCTTCCTAAGTGGAATCTTCAGTCGGTAGTTTCCTCCATTTAATGAGATACTTTTAAATGGATCTATTCCTCAGCTTGCGAATTCTTGTGTCATTGATGGCTTCAGGCTCCAATATGATTTTTCCTTCCTCATCAAGTTCTGGAAATATAGTTTGAACTGGGATATTTTCGCCTATAACCTTCTTTAAGCATGAAACATGGAAAACTGGGTGTACTCGTGAAGATGCAGGTAGCTCCAATTTGTATGCCATAGTACCAATCTTTTGCAACACCTTATAAGGGCCATAGTACTTTGGTGATAATTTATTATCCTTCTTGGCTTGGTTGAGGGACATCTGTTTGTATGGTTTTAGTCTTAAAAACACCCAATCCCCTACTTCAAAACTTCTTTCACTACGATGTTGATCTGCTTGTTGTTTCATGCGATTATGTGCCATGGTCAGGTTGTCCTTTAAGATTTGGAGAACTTGTTGTTGATTCTCGATGCGATCTTCCACTTCTTGAACCTTAGATTTTTCTTTTAGATAAGAAGTGATGGAAGGAGGGTGGTATCCATAAAGTGCCATAAATGGTGTCATTTTTGTTGCAGTATGAAAGGAAGTGGTATACCAACATTCTGCCAAGGGTAACCATTTGAACCATTGTCTTTTTTTATCAGAGACAAAGAAACGAAGGTAGCCTTCCAGGCATTTGTTCACTATCTCGGTTTGTCCATCAGATTCAAGATGATAGGATGAGCTATGAGCCAATTGAGTACCCAAACAAGAAAATAATTATGTCCAAAAATGTCTAGTGAAGATGGGATCTTTGTCACCTACAATAATCTTTGGGCTACCATGTAGCTTTTTAACTGTCTCCATGAATGTGGTGGAAACTGTACTAGCTTTGAAGGGATGAGAGAGTGCACAAAAGTGTGCATACTTGGTCATTCTATCAACAATCACCATGATTACACTCTTTCCTTCAGACTTTGGTAACCCTATGATGAAATCCATGGAAACCTCCTCCCAGTGATGACTTGGGATGGATAATGGTTGTAAAAGACCTAGGGTCTTAATTGTTTCCACCTTATTTTGTTGGAAAACCAAACATTCTGCCAAAAACGTTTGAACATCAGTTTTAAGGCCATCCCAAAAAAAATCCTTCTTGACTCTATGGTAGGTTTTCAAAAATCCTGAGTGCCCTCCTACTGGAGAGGTGTGCAATTCCAATAGTACGTTTTGTTTGAGTTGGGAGTTCTTACATAAATATAAGCAATATTTGTACCATAGTGAATCATTTTTCCATGTAAATGTATCTGATGCACTGGAATCATGCTGCAACCTTTGAATGAGAGTCCACACTTTTTCATCATTATTCCATTCATCCCTTGCTTCTATTATCCAATCGGGTTTGATGATCAAGATAGCACAGAGAAAGGCCTCAACATCTTCATCCTTTCTTGAGAATTCATATGCCACAACATTTTACTTCCCCATTTTATAGAGGATTTCAAAATCATAACCCAATATCTTGGTTACCCATTTTTGTTGTTCTTCTGAAGATAGTCTTTGTTCCAAGAAGTATTTAAGACTATCATGATCTATTTTGACCTTGAAGTGCCTACCTATTAGGTAAGGACGCTATTTTTCAATGCATGTAGTATTGCCATCATTTCCTTCTCATAAATGGGTTTGTGTAAGTCCTTTCCCTTGAGTGGTCGACTTTCAAAAGCCAGGGGCCTTCCTTCTTGCATTAAGACAGCACCAATTCCATTTCTCGAGGCATCACATTCCATAATAAAGGTTTTTGTGAAGTCTGGAGTGGTCAAGATAGGAGCTTTACACATCACCTCTTTAAGTTGTTCAAAATCTTTAGTTTCCTCTGGAGTCCATGAAAATGAATCCTTCTTAGTTAGTGTCGTTAAAGGTGCTGCTATTCTTCCATAGTTCTGAACAAACTTGCGATAGTAACCTGTCAAACCCAAAAATCCTCTAAGATTCTTCAATGTTTTGGGAATCAGCCAATCCATCATGGCCTTAATCTTTTTAGGGTCTACCTTGACACCTTCATGAGATACAATAATACCCAAATACTCTACCTCCTTTACTCCAAAGAAACATTTGGATGGTTTGGCATATAGTTGTTGCTCCTTTAGTAGTTGTAGCACCTTGTCAACATGTCGCACATGATCCTCCCAAGACTTGCTATAGATTAGTATATCATCAAAAAATACTAACACAAATTTTCGAAGGAAGGGC
>JASDQU010102059.1:298383-322370 GCA_032191745.1 Picea mariana
ATACATTAATCTACCCATGTGCGGGTTAGGACCTTAACACATCCATCAAAAAAGAGAACCTTATAGTCATAGAGGACAATTCTGAAGACTCTAAAGCAGGTATTAAAGAACAGGTAGAGATACCTCCATTGCACAGGAATGCAAAGTAAAATAAAAACTTGGGGAAGACACAAGGAAAAGGCAAACAAGTTGCTCGGTATTCTACAAGCCCTATAACAAGAGAAACCACTAGATCATCAAACATTGAAGCAATATTTAAAGGTACAGGTGGGGTCTCTGATGACAAAGAATATCATTCTACAGATCCAGATCTCCCAGAGGCCATGGACTCAAATAGTTTTGATGATGATCATAACTCAAAACTATCCTCTAGATACCAGATCAAACTGAGAAAACCTCAGGATGCTATAGACCTGAACAAACCTGCACCTGTAGAAGAATTCCCAGAGTTTAAAGTCAAGGTTAGAAGTGATAAAGACAAGATTAAAGAACTCCAGAAAATGGTGAAACAATTAAAAAAAAGGCTCAAGTGGAGCAATGGAGTGCCAGACAGCAAGAGAAGATATAGGATTTCAAGAAAAAGAGAAAGGAACAAAAGGAACTGCTCAAGGAGCTACGAGAGTCTAATTTCAAATTGTATTGGCACAATGTTGTGCTCACAACCAATCTGAAACAAATGACTACTAAAGATAGTTGCATCATTATATCATGATATCCTATGAAGTTCCTTCCTGCAAAGTTTTGAAATTTTTGATGTTATTTACTCAAGGAGTGAAAGATGATCTTTTTTATTTTGACCTAGTGAATTTTGATAATTCGAATGGATAACTCAGTTAAGATAAATTCCAAATTTTGTGGGATTTGATAAGTTGTTGTAAAAGTGTTTTGGGTTAAGCTGTTGAGTTGTTTCCTATTTTGAAAATGTAAGTGTTCGTTTTGAGTTGATCCTCCTAGAAGATAGGAATTGACCAGATCCTGTTACTAACAGAATACTAGAAAATAGGATCTGTTTTCATTTCCTATATAGTTAAATAGACAAATGAAAGATTGTATGAAGGTGGAAAAGTTGGATACTCAGGAGCCTGTTTTGAACTCTTTGTAAGACAAATTTATTCTACCTTGATACTTAATGCAAAAGACATGTTGATGGTCAGACTTTCTCTTCTTTCATGTTCTTTTTCTTTTCTTGCTTGAGATCATTTTTCAATTACAATGCATTGTTTTCTTGGTCTTAATTAATGTAGTGAAGATTTTTCTATTGTTATTATTATCAAGATTAGATTTACAAGCACATGCTCTTATTTCTAAATTACATTTTGAGATAATAAATCCACATGGGGTTAACAAACTGAAGACTTCCATATTTCCTCTCCTTATTTTCCTTATTTATCTAATCTATTTATGTGGCTACCCTTTAACAAATCAGTGGGATATCTCTAGGCTTTATTTTGAACTTCATGTTTACCTTGAAACCTTGAACCATCTTTCAACAACCATTTAAAAAAAACAATTATTAAAACTCCTTAAAATATTATTGCAGTAACCTGATGATACCCTAGATTGCCCTCTCACAGTCAAGTGCAACTTTAGGGACTAACATTTGGAAAGATTTGTTTCTGAAGAACTAGTTAATTGGTTTGTTGAGATTTTATGTATTGTTGAATTTATTTTAATAAAATCCACAGATAACTATTTCAGGGAATAGCTTTAATGATTTATCAAATCTTGGGATTTCTGAGTATTATATTTTTGCGAGTTTTCCCATCAAATTATTTTTAGTTTTGAATGCAGAACTCATTTAAATTCCTCTGGAATGATCAAAATTACTTCATCATTTTTCTTGTGAGAAGATATGGATGTATCCTATACTTGTATTTGATTTGGAGGGTTGTAGAAATGATGTTTGAGTATACATATATTATGATATTGAAACCTTTCTTCAATATTTTTGTTGTTAAGAATATACTTGTTGCAAATAAAGAACAGATATGGTTATAAAGAATTGTTCTACATATATAAAACAAAGCAATAAAGACTTGGAGTTTTCTATCTAGAATTCTCCCCAATCCAAGAGCATTAAGATACATCTTTCAAATTATGAGAGAGGAGTACCACATATATAAAAACCCAGGGGTATTCATATCCTCGTGAGGTTGGTATTTGGATTTTAACCAATATAGACATCAACATTTTTGGTGACCATATTGGGGAATGATTTGTTTTCAAGATATTTGAGGCTTTGTTTCATATCTAATTGAGGAACCATAGTCTCCATGGTTCAAAGTTTCAAAAAGAATATTCAAGAAGACTTCTACTATTTATAGATGCACGAGGTTTATGAAAAAATTATTTAGAGATATTTTAATGACCTAAAAAATATCCAAGAACAATCAAATATTTGAGAGAATGAATTCTGTGGTGATTCCATTGAAAGAACTCTTAAAATCCATGGAAACTCCATTGAAAAGATTCAATAATGTCAAGAAAATATTCATGGAAACTACACCAAAAAACCTTGTTCATATCATGATGCTCCTTTACCTTATCCACCAATCCCATAAATGGATTTACAAGACTAATAAAAATGAAGAGTTACCTAGAGAAGCAGGCGATTTATTAATAGAATCCCTTTAAATTTGCCAGAAGTAGATTTTCAGATGCTTGATATTCCTATTGAAAAATTTTCCACATTCTTAGGGAACACTTTATAGGATGCAGAGCAATATTTGTTTAATTTAAATGGCACATGTGACATTTTCAATCTCATTGAAGATAATATTACATGTTGATTATTTGCAAAAACGTTTCGTGGGAATGTTATTGAACGATATTGTTCATTGTTGCCTAGGACAATTACAAGTTGGGATGTTTTGGAAATTTAATTTGTTTAAAAGTTCATCCCAAGAGTGCATTCCTATGATTTTGTTGCTACTTTCAATGTTACTGCCCACCAACCCTCTCCCATATGGACACAAGACAATGAAGTGGCTGACTTGAAAGAAGAGTCTAATCAAATATTGAAAGTTTTTTTGATCGAAGTCATACTACTGAAAACAAAAATAAGAATTCCAATATGGAAGAGTAATATTTCATCCTTTCATATACTCCATATGATGATCTTTCTAGAAACAAGTTTGAAAATGAAATTGAGGAGCCTCCACCAAATATACAAGAATATTTCATCCAACATACTCATGTGGAAAATTTTGCAAATAATGATGAAAAGTCAAAAGAACATTTACAGCAAGAAGAATTGGTGGAAGAAATTAATATCGAGAACAATAATGGCCAATATTTCCATTGCACGAAGGAATAATCCTTTCAATATATTGCTAATGAACCAATAATCTTGGATGTTGTTGGAAATAAGGAGAAAGATGAAAGTATTTTCAAATTGGATACTTCTCATCCAATCAAATACAACAACATTCTTGAGCAACCAAGAATTGATTTCATTGAATCATGGTTTCAGATCATTGTTGTCCAAGAAATGCAATCGGATTTTGAGCACATCTGGTTCAGTTTTCCTCCATCACACTTTGAGCATGCCCAAAACTCTTTGGTACAAGCCTCAATATGTTTCTCAGTTCTGGAGTTCATTCCATATATCATTTGGATGCTTGAATGGCTCCATTGGAAATCTACCTACACCTAAAAGTGTCCCTTTCCTCCAAGTAGCATAGGGTAGTTAGATATTGTTTGTAGATAATTTGTTTCTTGATTCCAATTTTTGCATAATAAAGAAATTTCTAGATGGAGATAATGTTTGAATATGACTACATCTCCCAATGGAGAAGGAAACTGGTCATATTCTGGTGTTCACAACAACCCACATGGGGTCATTGTCCCACAGTTGGAGCCAGTTGTTGATCAAAATTTTGGTCACCTCGATTTTAGGCTCTTTAGAATAATAAAAAAATAATTATCAGAATAAAGAAATTTTGAACAATCATTAGATTCATTGCGTATCCCTCAGTCTCAGCTTCATCATGCATTTTACGGACTCAAAATCTGAGTTCATTATTATGACCCAAGGGAGGAATATACAAGGCTTAATGTATATGATATGACCCCAAAGGGGGGCATATATGTGGCCTAATAGTAAAGTGGATTCATGTGTATTATGTGAATAGGTATATATAGATATCATGTATTCATTATTGTGACAAGTGAATTGTGAGGTATGAATGTAACTAGTTATTTGGAGGAGGTTGTCCTCTTATTTAAGGAGTTATTATGTAACTTATATATATTAGATTTTTTTCTCTACGCTCACATTTTGTACATGGTGTGCACTTTTATTCTGTTATGATATTTTAAGATTTTGGTTAATTAAATTTGGTATTAAAGCATCGATCGTAGAGTTTTCCCTCCTCAGGAAAGTTATCTTGGAATTTTAGATATAACTATTTTTCAGGGCCTCTTCAGAAAGCAAAAATTGAAGGATATTTATAAGAAATATTAGATTACCTATAGTATGAATTTCAACTTCTGGGTCATTGTAATTTTGGAGATACACCTTATGGAAGATAAGGTTTCTGACTACTCATCTAACTAGTCGCAAACAAGTATTCCAAGTAAAACAGTCATATCTTCTTCATAAAGGATTAAAATATTATGAGACTAATTGCATTAGAAAGAGAACAATCTATATTATTTTTTGTGCAATTTTTAGAATTAGGTCGAAAATAATGGGCACGTGTCATGTTGTACAAGTTCTCTCTCCAAAATAATCCAAAATTCAACAAGGTTTGAGAAGGTTACCATAACTTTCATATAGAACACCCAATTTTCATAAGACCTGTGGAATTACAAAGAAGACATTTCATAGTACTACATGTAAAAATTTCATACTCGTAGGGGACAAAATTTCATAAATATTTCAGAAGTAAGGTTGGCCAAGATCACAGACTCCAAATCAGGGTTTCAAAGGTATGTTCACTTAAAACTATCATAAATTTTGATTGGAATGTCTGATTGAGCGGATTCAAAAGCCATTGGAAAGATTTAACAAACAATATTATATTGGAACAAGGATTATAACCATTTTAGATAATTATTCCTAATATATTTAGGTTGTAAATTGAGGTTTTGGTTATACCTCAATTAAGAATCAATGGAAATACCTACCTTTAGTGGAGATGAAGATAAAGATGAAATCAACCCTGAATAATGGTTGAGGATGATAAAGAATAGAGGTTTTAGTCCTTTTGGGTCATCTCTTGGTTTTTTGGGGGGATATTCTAAGTGGTGGAATAGCCTTGATGAAGATACTAGATTCCACTCCACATGGGAGAAATTTGAAGAACTCTTCTCAAATAAATGGATCAAGGATAAAAGAATGGAGTAGATGTGTAAAATTCAATAGGATTTAAAAGAATCGAAAGAAAATGTCTCCAAATTGCAAAAGGATAATGAAGATCTAAGAAAATATATTACAAATAAAAACCATGAGTTCACCAAGATGCAATCCCTTAATTAATCACTCATTAAGGAGGTTAAGAACTTAAAACAAGAAAAGAGTAGCAAAGCAAAGTGGGAAAAGGATGATTTAAGGGAATATTAGAAAAATAAAGATGAAGAGATATGTAGATTATGAAACCATAATAAAAAAAACTACTAGATGAGTTTAAAATATTGAAAGAAGAGAAGAAGAATTATCAAAATCAAGAAGAAACAAGGATCTTGGATGAAGAATCTACTAAAAGGCTTGAAGATGAAATTTTCAAGAAGGTTGAGTAATCCTTAAACACTAATGAGGTAAAATTAGAAATGCAAGCCATAATTGAAGAAGGATGTTAAAATTTGATCAATGGGGTCACATGGAAACTTCAAAAGGAGAAAGAAGAAAATATTTAAAAAGGTCAACATAAGATACTTGTAGAAGTTAAACTCCATCTAGAGGATGTAAATGCCAAATATGATGGTATTATATCCAATGATAGAGTAATCATAGACTAAGAAAAGATGATTGAGGATGTCATTGTATCTGAAAATAAGATAGATGAAATGGTTGTGCATCGTGAAGAAAAACCAACAAATGTGAAACCATACCGATACCCTCATTACCAGAAAATATTTCAAGGAAGACAAGAATGTAAATATCATCATTATCAAGGAAGAAGATGGAATAATTTTCAATAGTCATGTATCAAGGCATAAAAAAACCATTCTTAAACAAGATATTATCAGAGACCAAGAACAGCTACAAATTGGAGAAGCTTCAACAACAATACATGGAATCAAGGAAAAGAAAATTATGCAACAACTAGCCACCAAAGATTACGACCAAAAAGAATTTATTTGGATGTATGGATAATCATAAATGGAAAGAAGAAAGAAGGAACATAATAAAATCATGTTACTTGGTTTCATCACATGTGAAGCCTTTAATTGCAAATCTTTGAGGAAAAAATGTTTTGGAGGGTACTATGTTATGACCTAAGAGGGGCATATATAGGGATAGATGTATATGATATGACCCCAAATGGGAGAATATATGGGGATAAATGTATATGTAATGTGTAAATATATGTGTAATAAGGTCGACCTAATAGTAAAGGGGCTTCATGTGTAGTGTATGAAGAGGTATATATAAAGAACATGTATTCATTATTGTGACAAGTGAATAGTGAGGTATGAATGTAACTGGTTATTTGGAGGAGGTTCTCCTATTCTTTAAGGATTTATTGTGTAACTTATGTATCTTGGAGTTGTGCTCCACACTCTCATTTTTTACAAGGTATGTACTTATGTTCTTTTATGATATTGTAATCTTTTGGTTCATTACATTTGGTATCAGAGAACCAATCCTAGGGTTTTTTCTCCTAAGGAAAGTCATCTTGGAATTTTAGATATAACTATTTTTCAAGGCCACTTCAGAAAGAAGAAATTGAAGGATATATAGAAAACATATAAGAGTACATGTGGTATGAATTTCATCTTCTGGTTCATTGTAATTTTGGATATACACCCTGTGGAAAATAGGGTTTCTGACTAGTCCTGTAACTAGTCGCAAACAAGTGTTCCAGGTAAAACAATCATATCTTCTTCATAGAGGATCCAAATTGTGTGAGACCAATTACATTGGGAAGAGTAGAGTCCATTTATTTTTTGTGCAAGTTTTAGAATCAGGTAGAAAATATTGGGCCTGTGGCATGTTTTACAAGTTTTCTCTCCAGAATAATCCAAAATTCTACAAGATTTGAGAAAGTTACCATAACTTTCATCTGGCACACCAAATTTGGCTAGACCTATGCAATTACAAAGAAGACACTTCTAGGGATGATTTTAAGGATGGAAATTTATTTTAAAATGTAGAAACCTTGGTGAATCTTACTAATCCATCATATGCCAACTATAAATGATTGGTGATATTTTTGTAAAAATATTCAAATTTCTAAGGATTTTATATAGTTTTTATAAAATGTTGGCGATTTTTAAGGTAAAATCATTTTATCCTATAGAATTTGGTCGAATCATTTTTAAAATAACGAATCTCGTTTTTGGAAAAACCATGGAAAATTAGCCCATGAGTGAAATTTAGCCCCTAAAATCATCCATGGACACTTCAGAGTACTACAAGTCAAAATTTCAAACTCTTAAGGGATGAAATTTTAGGGCCACTTCATAAAGAAAAACTTGGATTATATTTAGAATACATATTAGAGTACCTGTGGTACGAATTTCAGCATCTAGGTCGATGTAATTTTGGAGATACAACCTATGAAAGATAGGGTTTATGACTAGTCCTGTAACTAGTAGAAAATAGGTGTTCCAGGTAAAATAGATAGAACTTCTTCATAGAGGATCCAAATTTTGCGAGACAAATTACATTGGAAAGAGTAGATTCCATTTATTTTGTTTGCAAGTTTTAGAATCAGGTAACAAATATTGGGTGCATGACATGTTGTACAAGTTCTCTCTCCAGAATAATCTAAAATTAAACAAGGTTTGAGAAAGTTACCATAAATTTCATCTGTCACACCCAATTTTGGTCAAACATGTAGAATTACATAGAAAACATTTCAAAGTAATACAGGTCGAAATTTCAGACTCATAGTAGCTGAAATTTCATAAATACATCAGAAGGAAGGTCGATCAGGAAGACAGACTCCAATTCGGGGTTTCAAAGGTATTTTCACTTAAAACTATCATAACTTTTGATTGGAATGTATGATTGAGATGATTCAAAATCCATTGGAAAGAGTGAACATAGAATATTATATTGGAACAAGGATTATAAGTATTTTAGATAATTATTCCTAATTTATCGAGGTCATAAGTTGAGGTTTGGGTTATACCTCAATTAAGAATTAATTGCAATACCTACCTTTAGTGGAGATGAAGATAAAGATGAAATCAATCCTAAAGAATGGTTGAGGATGGTAAAGAATAGAGTTTTTAGTCCTTTTGGGGAATCTCTTGATTTTTTGGGGGGAGATTCTAAGTGGTGGAATAGCCCTGATGAAGATACTAGATTCCACTCCACATGGAAAAAAATTGAAGAACTCTTCTCAAATAAATGGATCAAAGATAAATGAATCGAGGAGATGTGTAAAATTAAAGAGGAGTTAAAATAATAAAAAGAAAATGTTTCCAATTTGCAAAAGGATAATGAAGAGCTAAGAAAATATATTACAAAGAAAAACCATAGTTCACCAAAATGCAATCCCTTAATGAATCATTCATTAAGGAGGTTAATAACTTAAAGAAAAAAAAGAGTAGCAAAGCAAAGTGGGAAAATGATGATTTAAGAGAATATTTGAAAAATAAAGATGAAGAGATATGTAGATTATGAAACCATAATAAAAAACTACTAGATGAGGTTAAAATATTGAAAGAAGAGAAGAAGAATTATCAAAATCAAGAAGAAACAAGGATCTTGGATGAAGAATCTACCAAAAGACTTGAAGAGGAAATTTGCAATAAGGTTGAGGAATCCTTAAATATTGATGAGGTAAAATTAGATATGCAAGCCAAAATTGAAGAAGGATGTCAAAATTTGATAGATGGGGTCACATGGAAGCTTCAAAAAAAGAAACAAGACAATATTCAAGAAGGTCAACAGAAGATACTTAAAGAAGTTGAACTCCATGTAGAGGATGTACATTCCAAATATGATGGTATTATCTCTAAGGCTAGAGTAGTCAAAGACCAAGAAAATATGATCAAGGATGTCATTATCTCTGAAAAGAAGATAGATGAAATGGGTGTGAAAAGTGAAGAAAAACCAACAAATGTGAAGCCATATTGACACCCTCATTACCAGGGAATATTTCAAGGAAGACAAGATGGTCGATATCAATATCAAGGAAGAATATGTAATACTTTTCAATATTCATGGAACAAGGCATCACAAAACCACTCTTCAACAAGATATTATCAGAGACCAACAACAACTACAAATTGGAGAAGCTTCAACAACAATACATGGAATCGAGGTAAAGAAAATTATGCAACAACTAGACACCAAGGATTACGACAAAAAGAATTGATTTTGGATGGATGGATCATCATCATTGGAAAGAAGAAAGAAGGAACATAAGAAAATCATATTACTTGGTTTCATCACATGTGAAGCCTTTAATTGCAAAACTTTGAGGAAAAATATTTTTGAAGGAGGGTACTATGTTATGACCCAAGAGGGACATATATAGGGATAAATATATATGATATGATCCCAACGGGGGGCATATATGGGGATAAATGTGCATGTAATGTGTAAATATACGTGTAATAGGGTTGGACTAATAGTAAAGGGGCTTCATGTATAGTGTGTGAATAGGTATATATAGAGATCATATATTCATTATTGTGACATGTCAATTGTGAGGTATGAATGTAACTAGTTATTTGAAGGAGGTTCTCCTATTCTTTAAGAAGTTATTGTGTAAATTATCTATTTTGGAGTTGTGCCTCATGCTAATATTTTGTGCTCCACGCTCTGATACCAAAGGTAATGAACCAAAAGCTTAAAATATCATAACAAAATAGAAGTACACACCATGTACAAAATGTGTGCATGGATCACAACTCCAAGATAGATAAGTTACACAATAAATCCTTAAAGAATAAGAGAACCTCCTCCAAATAACTAGTTAAATTCATACCTTATAATTCACATGTCACAATAATGAATACATGATATCTATATATACCTATTCACACACTACACATGAATCCCATTTAATATTAGGTCGACCCTATTACACATATTTGTACATTACATGTACATTTATCTCCATATATTCCCCCCTTTGGGGTTATATCATATACATTTATCCCTATATATGCACCCCTTGGGTCATAACACATAGTATATGAAATAATGATCACCAACCTGCGGACCCGCGGTAATATTAAGAACTCACTAAGTGTTATAGAGGGAAGAGTAATAGAAATCACGTGAAATATGGAAAATATGGAAAAGAAAAATGGAAAGTGTTATGTGAAATATGGAAAAGGAATAAGGAAAAGTAAAACAAGAAAAAGGAAATGGAAAATGAAATAATGGAAGTGAAAAAGAAAAATAAAAGAAAATAAGAATATGAACGTAAACGTAGAAATGGATATGGAATATGGGGCATAGAGACTATAGTGGAAGAGTGGAAAATGGTTAAGTATGGAGAGGAGAGTAAGGAAGAAAGAAGAGAGAAAAATGGTTAAGTGTGAGAAGAGAAGTGAAAGGAATATGAGACTAAGTATGTGTTAAGGGAAAACCCAAAATATAAAATATATTTATATAAATATAAAATGAATGAATGAATGAATGAAAGTTTACAACATGAGTGCCAAATAAATAATAATCCTAAAGGAACTTGAGTGACCATTCATTGAATGGTGTGTCTCTTTATTTTTATTTTAAATAATTAATAATTAATTACTATTTAATGTGTTTTTATATTACATTGCCTCTCCCTTAAAACATGTTTTGTCCTCAAAGCATGGTAACGAAGAATGTGATAGACAAAAACATTTTGATTCCCATGCCGCATGTTCTTCTAGAAGGTTCTTCCATTTGATGATATACTCTTTGATTATTTGAGAACATAATCTTCTCTCCCTTGTGGAAATAATGGCTTCTAGTTCTAAAATAACTCTTCCTTCATCGTCCAACATCAGAAGTATAGTTTGTGCCTTCTGTTGTTTCCCCAATACCATTTTAAGGCATGATTGATGCAGGAGCATCTATACCAAAGGCGCTTGAGGAGGAAAAATCAACAACCAACGCAATTTTTTAAAGAAATCAAAAACTTGAAGGACATGGCATGTTTAATAGTTTTGATGTGAATGTAATTAAAGCATCATTAAAAGAACAAGAAGACGAACCTTAATGAAAGATCGAGAGGGATTGTAATTCTGTCAATGTATTTATGGACAATACAGATCTGTAGGTTTTTGCTCTTATCTTTCTGTGCCTATCATTTATTATATGAGGCCTTAGTAGTTAATAGTCTTAATTTGATAATATAGCACTTAGATGGTTGGAGGGAAAGCTCGATTAGCTCCTCTTTGTAAATATATGTAAACTATATGTCTGATTATTATTGTATGCGAAGAAGAGAGAGAGAGAGAGATATATGTTGTAGAGAGTATTGTAGAAGTTGTTGAAAAAACCCTTATGTACAGAGCAATCAAATTAATATTATAGAGAAGGATTTGATCCAATTTCATGGTGTTTTGTGTTCACTGTGTTCATTTTATGAATGGTATGTTTGCTATTTTCTTTCAGTCTCTGTTATTTGGTTGTTTTATGCTTATAAATGTTGAGTGAATGAATTCGTGAGGAAACAATAAGTTTCCATTGTTTTGATTCCTGAGAAAACCTGCAAGGAGTACACTGTTAGTCCGCAAGGAATGTGTTGATGAGTTTTTGAGTTAATATCATAAAATCTCAAGAGGGATACCGAGGTTTCACTATCAGCAAGGGTGCAAGCCTTGCACAGAAACTACGCAGGAGGTGTGTAGACTGAGTCATTTGTTGGACTCGTTCATGTGAGGAAAGGTTGAAAAATTCTCTGTCACAAGGAGTGCACAGAGGAGGATAGATTTCTATCAGAGAGAAAGGAAATTTGGAAAAGTTCACAAGGTGTGTGTGGAACATGACCCAAATAAATTCTAAGTTTACAGTGAAGGTTAAGCTCGAGAAAGGCAAAGGTTTCAAAATTTCTCAGGAAGGAACTCAAGAGTTTGAGTCACCCTCAAGTTTCATAAAGCTCAGGAGGGAGAGCAGTATTTTAGACTGGTGGTCAAAAACACACTTAGGAAAGTTCCTAAGGGTCGAACCTTTGAAGGACTCAAAGGGGAGGTGTAGAATTTTCAGTGTGCAGGAGTTGAAGCTGAGAAGAGGTAGCGGTGTAGAACACTTCCAAAGGAAGGAGTTATCAAGGAAGCGTTGAAGGAACAATGGAGATCCCTTCAGGTGAAATATCTTAAGACAACAATGATCGTTCGATCAGGAGAAGATACTTCATGATTCAGGAAAATCATGAGGAGTGAATTGTTGACATCACAAAGTGATAAGGGTGATCTAAGTCGTTGGTTACGGGGAGACGTAGACCATCGATCCGACATAAGAAGAAACTGTGTCTTGGACTTCGGGAGAAGAGAGGCAAGCTATCTTTTGAAGATGAGAAGAGAGAAGTCTTGAAGCACTCAGTAGTTGGGCCCTAGGTCATATCCCAACATCACATTGGAAGGGACCAAAGGAGAGGAGCTAGTGCCCGTTGGAGTATCAATTCGTCAATTGGGAATCGGGAAAGTTGGTAGTGGCTCGCATCAAAATACCCAAACTCTGCAGTTACAAAGCACCTTTGGGTAGGTGCTTGGTCACAATCGGTGGTCAAGTGAGGGAAATATTGCGCCCAAAATCAATTCGTGTGAGTACAAGAGTTGGACCTGTGTATGTTATAGTTGTAATTGGGGTCTATTAGAGGTCCAAAGGACCATTCTAGTCTAGTCTTGTGAATTATCCATTGAACAGGAGGTCAAGAAGTACCCGCTGAGGTGGGGCACTGCATCAAGTGGTATCAGAGCAACATAACATAAATTTTTTGTAGGCTAAAGAAGACATAAGATAGTAGAAGCAATTTAACTCTGAGGGAGAAGAAGCTTGGGACAATGCCTTCAAGGAGACATGCAGAGAGACCTATGCCTAACCCAACTATAGAACGAGAGTTGAGGGACCTTCGTGCTCATTTGGATGCCATGGAGACAACACAAAGAAGGTCACTTGATGTTGGAGACATCAGCGAGGCCGAAATTGAAGAAGTAGGAACTGAAGAGGTTGTTGCAGAGGAACGAATATTGAAATTTGTTGCATGGATAGGAGCAAGAGAAAAAATAGACATCATGATGTATGAAGGTAACCTGGATGTAGAAGAGTTGCTTGATTGGTTCAGGGATCTTGATAGATATTTTGATTATGAATACATTGAAGAAGAGAAGAAGGTCAAACATGTAGTCACAAGACTGAAAGGGCATGCAACATTGTGGTGGGATGAACTACAGGTTGACAGGAGGTGCAAAGGAAAGAAAAAGATAAAGAGCTAGGACAGAATGGTAGCCAAGATGAAAGCCAAATTCATACCCGGGGATTATCAAATTAATTTGTTTATAAGACTACAGAATTTGAGGCAGAAGGGGATGACAGTCAAGGAGTATACTAAAGAGTTTTACAAGTTGAATATTATAGTAGGTCACAGGGAAAGTGATGATCAAAAAGTAGCCAGGTACATTAACGGCCTAAGGTATGAAATTTAGGACGATATTAGCATGGTGACCATTAGAAATGTGGAAGATGCTTATTAGATTTCTCTAAAGGCAGAGGAGAAGTTGGAAAGGAAACAAAACCAAAGGGGCAGAGGTAGAATTCTGAACAAAGGAAAGGAAATTACTCATGATGGATTTCACAAGTCCAAGGATGAGGTAAGGAAACCTCATAGTCACCTAGAAAGAGAAGGAAGTTCCAGAGGGAGAAAATATGTTGGTGGAAGAAATACTTTTCCTCGTGGAAGAGGAAGAGGCAGAGGAGGTGAAGTAAAGTGTTTTTCCTGTGGAAAGGTAGGACACATGTCTTGGGAATGCTCTAAGAGGAAGAAAGAAGGAGGAGGCGAGGCTCACATTTCAGAAGCTCAAAAGAGAAATGTTGAAGTAGAAGGTGAAGAAAGTGGAAGGTCTTTGATGATGAGAAAATTTCTCTTGAAACCAGAGGAGGAAGTGGAGAAACCATCCCAAAGGAATAGCTTGAAAGGGCAAGGATAGGGTCTGGAAAGTGATAATCGATAGTGGAAGAACTGACAATCTAGTATCCATAGAGATGGTGGAAAATTTGGAGCTGGAAACAGTTGCACATTCCCAACCCATATAGAGTTTCATGGTTGCAAAACGGACACCGGATAATGGTTACCAAACAGTGCCAAGTTGAATTCAAGATAGGAGGATATAGGAATGAGATCTTGTGTGATGTGATTCCTATGGATGTTTTTCATTTTTTTTGGGGAATGTCATGGAAATTTGACATAAATTTCATTCATGATGGAAGGAAGAACACCTATACTTTGGAAAAGAATGGTAGAACACACATGTTGCTGCCAATTGAAGACAAAAAAGTGAAGGAATAAGCCAGCACGAGTATACTTCTCATGAGTGGGAAGGAACTCTTGAATGAAGTCAAGAAAGAACAAGAAATGCAGTTTATTGTAGTAAGGAAACCAAAGGTCATTTTGACAAGTACTTCAATGGAGGATTTTCCTGAAGAAATTCAGGATCTGTTGGAGAATTTTGCTGATATAGTCGTGGATGAGATGCCCTTATCATTGCCACCTATAAGGAGTATAATCCATCATATCGATCTTATACCAGGAGAAATTATACCAAAAAAATCTTCATATAGGTTGACACCTTAAGAGAATGAAGAGGTCAAGAAGCAAGTTCAATATTTGATGGATAAAGGTTTGATAAGGGAAAGCTTGAGTCCATGTGTTGTGGAAACAATACTAAGTGCAAAAAAAGATGGAGGATGGAGAATGTGCACGGACTCGAGAGATATCAACAAAATCACCATCAAGTACAGATTTCCTTTACCGAGAATGGATGACTTAATGGATTTCTTAAGTGGAGTAATTTTTTTCCAAGATTGACTTAAAGAGTGGATATCATCAGATAAGAATGAGGGAAGGTGATGAGTGGAAAACAACATTCAAGATGAATGAAGGGTTGTATGAATGGCTTGTCATGCCATTTGGGTTAATGAATGCTCCAAGTACACTCATGAGATTGATGAATGAAGTGTTCAAGGATTTCATTGGCAATTTTGTGATCGTGTATATTGATGATATACTGATCTTCAGAAAGACTAGAGAAGAGCATCTGAGACATTTGACTCTAGTGATGAGGAGGTTGCAATAAGAAAATCTCCTGATAAATTTGAAGAAATCTTCTTTTATGCAGACATAACTCGTTTATTTGGGGTTAGTAATTTTGGCCAATGAATTGAAGATGGATCCTAAGAACGTAAAAGAAATCAAAGAATTTCCATCACCAAGAAACATCTTTGAGGTGAGAAGCTTCCATGGTTTAGCAAGTTTCTATAAGAAGTTTATTAGAAATTTTAGTGGGATATGTGCCCCGATTTTAGACACAGTCAAGAAAAGACCTAAGTCTTTTAATTGGATAGAAGAAGTAGAGAAGAGCTTCAGATTTTTAAAGGAGAAGATAACTAGACAAACAATTCTAGTTTTTCTAGAATTTGGTTAGACATTTCTAGTAAGGTGTGATGCAAGTGGAGCTGCAATCAGAGTTGTTTTAAGTCAAGATAACAGACTTGTTTCTTATTTTAGCAAGAAGTTGAATGATACAAAGAAGTACTCCACATATGACAAAGAGTTTTATGTAGTAATACAAGCTTTAAAGAAATGGAGACACTACTTGATTCCTAAAGTGTTTGTTTTATACAGTGATAACCAAGCTTTACAATTCCTAACTAAATAGGAAAAACTGAATCAAAGACATGCCAAATGAATTGAATTTATGCAAAAATTTAATTTTGTAATTAAACATATCTCTGGAAATGCTAACAAGGTTGTTGATGCATTAAGCAGAAGATGCTTGATTTTTTAGGAGTTTCAGGTGAAGACCTTGGGATTTGAACACCTTAAGGAAATGTACAGTGATGATTCAAATTTTAAAGAAGCGTATGAATCTTGTCTTGAGATACAGAAGTTAGTGGGCAAAATAATTGACTCAAGATGGGTTGTTGTTTAAAGGTAATCAACTATGTATCCCAAAGTGTTCGATGAGGGACAATCTTCTAAAAGAGAAGAACAGTGGAGGATTGGTTGGACATTTTGTCCATGATAAAAAAATTGCACAGTTGAATTGTTCGTATTATTGGCTAGGTCTGAGAACAGATGTAAAAAGGTTTGTTAACAAGTGCATAATTTTCCAACATGCTAAGGGAAAAATACAGAACACATGATTGTATCAATCATTGCCAATACCAAAGAGGCCTTGGGATGCAGTAAGCATGGATTTTGTATTGGGATTGTCAAGAACCCAAAGTGGTTGTGATTCCATATCCATGGTAGTGGACATATTTTCAAAAATGGCACACTTTATCCCATGTCAGAAGACAAATGATGCAACGCACATTGCAAGTATTTTTTTTAAAGAAGTTGTTAGACTTCATGGATTGTCAAAGAGCATTGTATAAGACAAGGACACCAAGTTTGTTGGGAATTTTTGGAGAACACTGTGGAAGAATTTGGGGATAGACTTGTCCTTCATCTCATCTTATAATCCTCAAACATATGGATAGACTAAGGTAGTGAATAGGAGCTTGGGAAATTTGCTAAGAAGTCTGGTCACTGAACATCGTACTCAGTGGGATCAGATTCTGCCACAAGCAGAATTTGCTTACAATGACTCACCAAATAGAAGCACTAGAAAGAGCCCATTCCAAATTTTGTATGGAATTCAACCAAGAGGAGTGTCTGAGTTGAGAGACATAGAACAGAGTGAGTTCAGGAGTGTTGAAGTAGAGGATTTCGCTGCAGAAATGCAGAAGCTCCATAGCCAAATCAGAGAACAATTGTAAAACTCTAGCCAAGAGTACAAGAGAAGAGTTGATCATCATAGAAGAGAGATTCAATTTGAAGTGGGAGATTTAGTTTTAGCACATCTCACAAAGGAGAGGTTCCCAAGAGGAACATACAACAAATTGAAGATGAAAAAGATTGGTCCATGGAAAATCTTGAGAAAATTTGAGGCTAATGCTTATGAATTAGAGTTGCTATATGATGTGGGCATATCACCCATATTCAACATAGCTAACCTGTATCCTTACAGGGAAGATGAGGCAGGAAGACCCAAGGATCAACAAGAGATTCAGTGGGCAAAACAAATTCCTATAGCATAAAAACCACAGATGGAGAAGATTATTAATCAAAGGACTAGTAAGAAGACCAAAAGAAAGACCTACTATGAGTATCTAGTAAAATGGAAGGAAAATCGATGGATGATGCCAATTGGGTTAGTGAATCAGATGCTTAGAAACATGGAAGGACAATGCAGGAGCTCATGGAAAGGAGTCCATGAAATTTTGTCCATAGGAGTATGATGCAGGAGCATCTACACCAAAGGCGCTTGAGGAGGAATAATCGACGACCAACACAAATTTTTGAAGAAATCAAAAACTTGAAGGACGTGGCATGTTTAAAATTTTTTATGTGAATGTAATTAAAGTATCATTAAAATAAAAAGAAGATGCACCTTAATGAAATATCGAGAGGGATTGTAATTCTGTCAATGTATTTATGGAGAGTATAGATATGTAGCTTTTTGCTCTTATCTGTCTGTGCCTATCATTTATTATATGAGGCCTTAGTAGTTAATAGTCCTAATTTGATAAGATAACACTTAGATGGTTGGAGGGAAATCTCGATGAGCTCTTCTTTGTAAACTATATGTCTGATTATTATTGTATGAGAAGAAGAGAGAGAGAGAGATAGATGTAGAGAGTATTGTAGAAGTTGTTGAAAAACCCCTTATGTATAGAGCACTCAAATTAATATAACAGAGAAGGCTTTGATCCAATTTCATGGTGTGTTGTGTTCATTGTGTTCATTTTATGAATGGTATGTTTTCTATTTGCTTCAGTCTCTGTTATTTGGTTGTTTTATGCTTATAAATGTTGAGTGAATGTCTTTGTGAGGAAACAATAAGTTTCAATTGTTTCTCTTCCAGAGAAAACCTGCAAAGAGTACAGTGTTAGTCTGCAAGCAGTGCATTGATGGGTTTCTAAGTTAATCTCAGAAAAGCTTAGGAGGGATATCAGGGTTTCACTATCAACAAGGGTGCAAGGTGTGCACAAAAACTACATAGGAGGTGTGTAGACCAAGTCATTTGTTGGACTCGTTCATATGAGGAAAGGTTGAAAAATTATTTGTCGCAAGGAATGCACAGAGGTGGATAGATTTCTCTGAGAGAGAAAGGATGTTTGGAAAAGTCTACAAGGTGTGTGTGGAACGGGGCCCAAATAAATTCTGAGTTTGCAGTGAAGGTTAAGCTCACGAATGAAATATGAGAGTAGTAGCTGATCGCTCTGAGCCGAGGGTTTAGGGTTCTTCAGCCACTCTGAACTGCGCTATCACAATGCCTGCCCCGCTAGGGCTCATGTCTCGCAGGGAGGGGGAGTCAAATGGAATCTCCTATAGCCAAGCCACGGTGAATGGAAACTCTGCAAAAGGTACAAAACAACTTATCTTTGAGCCGCCACCAGATTTGCGCTCGAAGATTCTAGTGGAACAAACCTTCAAGGATCGGGAGATGGACATCGATCCAGAGAAAGAGACTATCCCAGCTACTGTGTCAACTCCATGGATTCTAGGTAAATTCATCCCACAAGTGCCACAGGCCCCAAAATACATTATCAGCTCACCACACATAGAAGAGCAAAATCAATATATGAGAGACTATGCCTTGGTGGGAAAATTCCTAGGGCTCTGGACTTCTGAGCGCGATCTGATCAAATGGATACAATATTGGTGGAAACCAAAAGGTCACTATGAGCTACAACTAGGCTCCAAGGGGTTCTTCACAATCATCCTCCACAAACTTGAGGATCGCAATCGCATCTTTGATGGGGGGGCGTACTTCTACAACTCGGCAGGACTCCTTTTAATATTCTGGACAGATAAGTTCAGCCCTGAGAAGGAGGACTTCGCCCATGCACCGGTATGGATTAGATTGTACTCTCTCCCCCAGGAATTCTGGCTGGAAGAGGTCTTGGCGGGCATAGGCAACACCATCGACATCTATGTTAAGTCTTCCGAAGCCACCAAGCAGCAGCGCTACACTTCTTATGCACGAATCTGTGTGTACCTGAACATAGTCAAGCCACTCCCAGGATCCATCATATTGGAATATCCTGATGAGGACTGGTCCCAAACCATCGACTATGAACACATTCCATTTCGGTGCAGGAAATTCCATGAACATGGTCATCTTTTCAGAGAGTGCCCTCTCAATACTGCTCACAAAGAAGGGAACCCAAAAAGTAGCAAAGACAAGGACGGCTTTGCACAACCAGTGGGGAAAAGATGACAAGGAGGAAGAAAGAAACTAGCCCAAGTAAGTAAAGATCCCTCAAATAGTAATAAGTTTGTAATTCTACAAGATCAACCAGAGAACCCCTTACAAACCCAAATGTACCACTTTCGGACAATGGACCCCAGTCTACAAGCCAAATAAATGAATGGCCCCCACAGGGTAAGGATTTAGATCTCCCCCCCCCTAGACATGGCTCAGGACCCACAAGACTTGCTGGAGACAGAGGACGGGGATGCGGAAATGGACCTGGAGGAGCAAGATCTAGCCAGGGTGGATCTACAGCACCTCGAGCATTCCTATAGGCATAAAAAACTTTACACAATACCCAGGGATCAATTACGGAAGGTGCACAAGGTATTTCTCAACTCTTCAGCTGGGTCCTCAGCTCGAGCTAGCAAATCTATGGGAATCCAGGGCAGTCAGTCAAAAAACCCAAATAAAAATCAGAAAGACGAAAAGAAAAGAGGGAGGAAATCCACCAATAAGCTCATACAAGAAATAGGCCACTTTATGGTAAACTCAAAAAAAATACACCTGATCTCAGACAACTTCCCTCCTCTCCCTACCCCCCCCATCATCATGAAGATCATCTCCTGGAATATCAGAGGCCTCAATGGACGTAGCAAGAAAAAAATGCTATGGGATCTGATCTTAGCGGAAAAACCTAACATAGTACTTTTGCAGGAAACAAAATGCACTTCAGAAGACATCGACAGGCTACTTCCCTACTGTTGGAAGCAAGGGGAAGCAGCTTCAACCGACACCACAGGCACAGTTGGAGGCTTGGCTATTCTTTGGAACACCAACTCAGTGTTGTTGGAAAACTTCCTCGCCACCAAATGGTCCATTACAGCAGATTATAGGCTCATAGGCTCAAACAAGCACGGACACCTGACCAATGTCTACGGCCTGGCTGGCCCAAGGGATAAGCAAGCCTTCCTCAGGAGCCTAAATTACTTATCCAATCTAACACAGTATAACAGATGGACTATTGGTGGAGATTTTAATATCATTCGCAGCCTGGAAAAAAAAAAAAGGAGGATCAAGACGACTGGATCGGGACTCCAGCGACTTCAATAGCCTCATAGACAATCTTCACCTTATCGACCTGGAGGCCAACAATGGAATTTACACTTGGAAAAATAGAAGGACCGGAATACACCAAATCACTTGCAAACTAGATCGATTCCTCATCTCTGACTCCCTTATGATGGAAGGAACGGCTATGGAAGCTACCATCTTGAATTTCTTTGGCTCGGATCACTGGCCTATACAGTTATGGTTGGATGTCCCAGCCACACCTGGTAAGAAGCCCTTTAGGTTTGAACAGTTTTGGCTTGACCATCCCGATTTCCAAGCAAATATCCAGGACTGGTGGAGGGAGGCAGAGGTCTCTCATGGCACCAAAATGTACAGATTCCAGCAAAATCTAAAGAACCTCAAACAAACTCTCAAACTCTGGAATAAGCATACCTTTGGCAATATCTTCGACTCCCAAAAGCAGTTGTCAGAACAAATGGGCGAGATTCAAAACCATATCAGAATGCAGGGACTAACGAACGAGCTTAAAGCCCAGGAAGTAAAAGTAAACCAACAGCTCGAGGCTAGGAAAAGACAAGAAGATATCTTATGGAAACATAAGTCGCGCATCCAATGGCTCAAGGAGGGGGAACACAATACCAAATTCTTTCACAGAACTATCATCCACAGAAGGCACTCTAATAAGATCATGCATCTCATCTCCAATGGCGGGGAAACCATTCATTCCCATGAAGACATGGAAACAACCTTGATAGACTATTATCAAGATCTCCTTACAGAACCACTCCCGGATAGACATGAGGCCATCAATAAGGTTAAGCATCATGTGCCCTCCCTCGTTACCCAGGAGAAAAACTCAGCACTGTTCTGGCCCTTCACAATCGAGGAAGTGGACCAAGCGCTTCAGGACACCCCCAAATGCAAGGCTCTAGGACCCGATGGCTTCACCAACAATTTTTTCCACCATTGCTAGCCAATGATCAGGGTAGAGGTTTGGGAAATTTTGGAGGACTCTAGAGCCACTGGACAAGTTTACCAGGCTCTCAATGTGACTTTCCTCACCTTAGTACCCAAAGAGGGGTAGGCACATCATCCCAAGCAGTTCAAGCCGATAGCTCTCTGCAATGTCATCTACAAACTCCTAACAAAAGTGATAGCCAGGAGACTCAAGCCTATCTTACCAACAATCATATCCCCATAGAAATCAGGATATGTTGAGGGCAGACAAATCCTAGATAGCTTCATCCTAGCCCATGAAGTGATTCACTCTTTGCAGAAGACCAAAACACCAGGTATGCTCCTCAAATTAGACCTCTCTAAATCCTTTGACAAGATAAGCTGGGAATACATGCGAGCAATGCTCCTATATTTTGGTTTTGATTAGCGTTGGGTGACTTGGATTCTGAGTCTAACCTCCTCGGCATTCTTCTCTATTCTCATCAATGGTGTTCCCTCACAACCCTTCTCCCCCTCAAAAGGAATTAGACAGGGAGATCCTCTCTCCCCTTTCCTCTTCATCATCTTGGCCGAAGGTCTTAGTCGTTCCATCCACGCAGCAGTTGAAAGAAACCTTCTGACAGGTCTCCCCTTGCATGGAATTTCCCCCCCTATCTCGCACAGCCAATTTGTGGACGACACGCTTTTGATGGGCAGCCCAACTGTCCGCGAAGCCAAATCTCTCCTGGAGATCCTTCAAACCTTCTCAGACGCCTCAAGCCTGGACTGCAACAAGGATAAGTCCCAAATTTCTTTCTTCAATATGCCCCCTCTGATCCAGTTCCATATCTTTGATATCCTAGGTTTCAATAGAAGCTCCCTTCCATCCAAATACCTTGGCATTCCCTTGATTGACAATGCCCTCCAGAACTCCTCTTGGGAACATCTTTTATCCTCCTTTACCAAGAGGCTTTCTTCCTGGACCTACAGAGTCTTAAACCTTCCCAGTCATCTTACTCTTCTCCAATCTATTCTTCAGGCCCTTTCGATCTACACCTTTTCAGCGCTGGCTGCCCTGAAGTTAGTTCTCACAACCATTAAAAGCTTACAAAGAAACTTCATTTGGCAAGGCCTCAACTCAGGGAAGAAAATAGTGCTAGTCAGCTGGGACAAATTCTATCAACCCAAAGAGAAAGGTTGCTTGGGATTACGAGATCCCTTCATAATGAACAAGGTTCTAAGTGCCAAAGTTTGGTGGCGGTGGTTAAAAAACCCCAAGGATCTCTCGGCCAGACTTTGGAGGAAGAAATACACTCCAAATGTGGCAGAGAAGAACCTAATTCGATGGAATGGGGACAACCCAGGCTCCTTAATCTAGACAATAGCTAAGCAGAACAGATAGCTGGTGACTCAGCATGCCTTCTGGGAAATCAGAAATGGGGAAACAACTCTTTTCTGGAAATATTCCTAGCAACAATGGCCAGTTTTGAATAATGAGGACTGGGCTAGAGACATTTGTACCCAAGCTACACGGGAGGGCCTGACAAGAGTAGCTGACTACTAGAAGGACAATTCCCCAGAAGATACCTGGCGCTGTTGGCACTTGGACAGGGAACGCATCAATCTGGAGGCGCACGTGGACCTGGCACCTTGGCAAAAAGAACTGGCCAAACGGAAAATTCCCAAAATTGCAGGAGAGGATATTCTTCGGTGGGGGTACAGGCCATAGGGCACCTACAGCGCGCGGGAAGCCTACCAAATCAAAACTCAAATAGACCCCCCCCTTTCAAGGAAAGTCTGACACAAAATCTGGAGTCTTAAACACTGGCCAAAAATCACCCTCTTTCTCTGGCTCGTCTCCCATTCAAGCATTCTAACTTGGGATAACCTCTCGAAAAGGGGTTTTGTTGGGCCTTCCATATGCATACTTTGTGGAGAGGCATATGAAACCATGAACCATCTCCTCAATTCTTGCCCTTATACAGCTCAAATTTGGGATCGAGCGGCGCTTATCATGCACACCTCAGACCGCCACAGAGATAGTATCATCGACACCATTATGAACTGGAGGGACCAGGCTTTCCATTCCCCCCTCCTCAATCGTATTTGGCAACTACTTTCAGGCTTCATCCTTTGGAAAAATTGGAAAGAAAGGAACAGAAGACTTTTCAGGAGTATCTCCCTCCCGTGGCAACAATGCTGGCATAAATGCCATCGCAATATCATGAAAACTCTCAACCTTCAGCAGTGGACTGACGAAGACTTTATCAGCACTCCCTCCGAACTCCCCATCCTTCGGCATTGGACTCCTCTTCCTTCTCTTCATGCTCTCCCCCCCTCTTCTCTTTCCCCCCATTTCAACAGCCCCTCTTTTTGGTCTCCCCCCCCCAGTGGATTTC
>JASDQU010102059.1:322407-345334 GCA_032191745.1 Picea mariana
GGCTACGATGTAGTCTTCCGCAACCATCATGGGCACATCCTTCTCATAAGCGCAGGCTCCCTCGGTCATTCCATGAACAATGCAGCAGAACTTTGGGGACTTATCAGCGGACTGCAATTAGCCATCAAAAATGATTTCACCAAGCTAATAGTCGAGGGGGACTCTCAAATCATCATCAATATGTTGCGCAAAATTGTAAATGGAGAAAACTCGGACAAAATGTCGCCTAGTTGGAGACTTTCACACGAGCTACAAATAATCACAGATTTATTGCAACCAAATCAGGCTGTCATACCTGCTCACATCAGGAGGAAGGTAAATCAAGTTGCGGATGAACTGGCTAATATGGGTACCAACTGGAGTGAACCAGATCTCCTATGCAACTCAGCCCTGGAACCTGATCACCCTATTCTCCAGCAATGTATCCGCAAAGCTGGAATGGTGGACACTCCCCCGGATGGGGTGCTAGTGAGGAACACTTGGCGTGTAGTGGAGACAGGGATCAGCCAACGGGGCATGGAGCCATGTGACGGGCTCATGCCACCGCCCGTCACCCCACTTCTGCATTAAATTTCTCTTACGACATCATAGAAACTCATTTATGCAACTTCCCTCTCCCTTTTCGCTTCATTCCATGGCTTGGTTGTTGGTGTTTGCCCCTCGTCTATGCTCACGCTCTGAGTGGCTCCCCCCTCTACTGCCATGGCCTGATCTTTCCCGAACCTTCATGCTTTTTTCTGTCCCTAGTCGTCTCCAGACACTCTACCTCTGCCTGGTGCACCTGGTCACTTTTGGCAGTCACGAGAAGAACCTCATGCCGCGCCCAAGGGGGAGGCCACGAAGGGGCTCTCCATGGAATCCTCGCTGGCCTTCTGTCTCGCTCCCTAACTCACCCTCCATTTTATCCTCCCCTTCCCTCCAGTCTGAGCCTTTTCTTCCTCCCTCTCCCACTCTGCCCATTTCACAGTTTGATTGTCTAGATATCATCCCCAGGTTGTCGTGTTCCTCCTTGCGCCCCCTTCTTGCCCCTCCAATGGATGGGCCTCCACCTTTACTAGTTCTTGATTCATTAAGGAAAACTGAGGGAGAGCCACCTCATCCTTGCAATCCTTGGAACTTCGAGAACCATTCCTCTGACTCTTTCTTCAGCACGCAGATAAGAGAAATCCTAGCCATCCTCTTCGGTCTAGTCTTTGAACTTCATCAGGGGGTGGAGGACCTTCAATTTCATCTGCAAGCCATGGATGGAAAGGTCGTGGTCCTTCTTCAGCTCCTTTCCTCTCTTCAAGAGGATTTTCCCTCGGACCCAACAGGGGCGGCTATAGTAGAGGAACCTTGCGCAGCTACCAGTGAAGGAAATGCCCAGGTGCAACGATCTACAGGGAATGGGCTGGAGCAAGCCAAGCACGAGGACATGGCCATGGAGGTGGACACAGGACGATGACCGCTGCAGGATACTTCGACAGGTGCCGACAAAGCCGAGAGCAGTGTGGAAGCTGGAATGCAATGGGCAGACCAAGTGACGTATGTCGAGGAGGAACCTTGGCTCGAGGCCATCCATGCCACCTGGCCAGGTTACTCACCAAATCTCTAGGTCCATAGTGGTACTTTAAGATTTACTAGCTTCTCTTCTTTTTAGCTAGTGACCAGTCAGTTTGAGACTATTTTTATTAGATTATTACACCACTTATGCTTGACTCCCCTGCTGGCTGGACTGGTTTCCCCTTTGTTGGGGCAGTCCAGTAATTACAGTATGGCTATTTCTGTATTTTGATCCTCTACTTTGGTTTTGGAAGGCCTTTTATATATAATACTTCTTACTTACAAAAAAAAATGGTTAAGCTCAAGAAAAATAGAGTTTTCACAATTGCTCAGGAAGGAACTCAAGATTTGAGTCACCCTCGAGTTTCATAAATCTTGGGAGGGAGAGCGGTCTTTTAGACTGGTGGTCAAAAATGCACTTAGGAAAGTTCCTAAGGGTCGAATCTTTGAAGGACTCAAAGGGGAGGTGTAGAATTTTCAGTGTGCAAGATTTGAAGCTCAGAAGAGGTAGCAACGTAGAACACTTCTAGCGGAAGGAGTTATCAAGGAAACATTGAAGGAACAGTGGAGATCCCTTCAGGGGAAGATCTTAACATGACGACGATCATACGATCAAGAGAAGAGACTTCAGGTTAGGGAAAATCATGAGGAGTGAAGTGTCAACTTCACAAAGTGCGAAGGGTGATCTGAGACGTTGGTTACAGGGAGACATGGACCGTCGATCTGACGCAAAAATAATTTGTGGATCGGACTTTAGGAGAAGAGAGGCGAGATATATTTTGAAGACGTGAAGAAAGAAGTCTTGAAGTGCTTGGTAGTTGGGCCCTAGGTCATAGCTTGACATCACATTGGAAGGGACCAAAGGAGAGGAGCTAGCACCTGTTGAAGTATCAATTCTCCAATTGGGAATCAGGAGAGTCGGTAGTGGCTCGCATCAAAATACCCAAACTCCACAGTTACGAAGCACCTTTGGGTAGGCACTTGGTCACAGTCGGTGGTCAAGTGAGGGAAAGCTTGCGCCCAAAATCAATTTGTGTGAGTACATGAGTTGGACCTGTTTATTTTATAGTTGTAATTGGGGTCTATTAGAGGCCTGAAGGACCATTCTGGTCCATTCTTGTGAAAGATCCATTGACCAAGAGGTCAAGAAGTACCCGTTGAGGTGGGGCATTGCATCAATGATACATGGAAAACATTGTGAATACGACTGTTTCCAGGTAAATCCAATCCATAAACTACTTGACTGATATTTGTTTTGATCTGATACGGTCCATAAAACTTGGGTTCCAACTTGTTTTCTCCTTGTTGCTTAAGAGATAGTTGTTTATAAGGATGGAGCTTGACGAATACCCAATATCCAACTTCAAATTCTCTTTTTGATCGATGTAGACCTGCTTGTTGTTTCATTCAGTTCATAGAAACTTCTAAGTTGTCCTTGAGTACTTGAACAACCTTTTGATTTTATTCTAAATGATATTTAACTGTTGCAACTTTTTTCTAGCTTGTGGAAAAATCCTTCCATTTCAAAGGTTGATATTCATAAATATCTTGAAATGGTGTCATCTTGGCCGATGTGTGATATGTGGAATTGTACCACCATTCAGCTAAGTGTAACCATTGGAACCATTTGTTTTGTTTATCATTCACGAAGCAATGGATATAGGTTTCCAAACATTGATTAACACTTTCTGTTTGACCGTCAGTCTGAGGATGGTAGGTTGAACTCATTTGAGGGATGTTTCAATTTTCTTGCAAAATTCCCTCCAAAAATTTCCTTTGAAATCAATGTCTTTGTCATTGACAAGGATTTTAGGAAAACCATGTAACTTATAAACGTTTCTACAGAAAGCTTCGATGGTCTATTTTGCAGAGTCTGTTTTCTTTACCCCAATAAAATGTGCATACTTTTTTAATTTGTCTACCACCACTAGTATTTTATTCTTCCCTTCAAACAGTGGTAACCCTTCAATGAAATCCATCAATATCTCTTCCCAATTTTTTATTTGGAACATGTTATGGGTAAAGTAATCTGGGAGTTAAAACATTTTCATTTTTGTTCCTCTCACAAAGCTCACACTCTGCGATGTATTTTTGGATATCAACATTCATTCCTTTCCAAAAAACTAATCGGTGTGCATTGTAATGAGTTTTAAAGAATCCTACATGACCCGCAGTTGGACAATCATGGGATTCTTGAAGAACCTTTGATTTAAATATTGAATTGGAATTTAAGTAAATTCTTCCTTTATACCATAATATATCGTTCTTCCACTCAAAATATTTTTCTGCTTCATTATTCCATTGAAAAGATTTTTTCTTTAGGAGGTTTGTTAAGGGAGAAGTTGAATGTGCATAGTTTTTGACAAATCTTCGATAGTATTCTGCCAATCTTAAGAATCCACTTAGTTTAGATATATTTTTTTGGGGGGGGCATTCTATGATTTCTTGAATTTTCTTTGGATCTACCTTGACCCCTTCTTTAGATATGATGTGCCCGAGATATTCTACTTCCTCTTTTCCAAATGTACATTTTGACTTTTTCGCATAGAATTGATTTTCTTCTAAGAGAGATATAATTGTTTCCAAATTCTTCATATGTTCCTTCCATGCCTTGTTGTATATGAGGATGTCGTAAAAAAATAATAACACATATTTCCTGAGGTAGGGACAGAACAATTCATTCATAACTGGTTGGAAGGTCGAAATTGAATTAGTTATTCCAAAAGGAATTACCCTAAACTCATAGTGTCCCTCGTGGGTCTGGAAAGTAGTTTTGGACACATCCTTCAGTCTTACTCTAATATGATAATATCTTGATCTTAAGTATAATTTTGAAAAACATCCAGCTCCATGTAGTTCATCCAACATTCATCTATGAATGGAATGGGGAATTTATTCTTGATTTTTATTTTATTCAACCCTCAGTAATCTATGTGTTATCTGAAAGATCCATCCTTCTTTCAAATGAGAACTACTAGGGTTGCATATGGACTTTTTATTCTTGTAATAACCCCACATTTTAGCAAATCTTGTACTAATCTTTCTATATTTGTTTTATGATTATGGGGGTACCTATATGGTTTAACCTTGATCGGGATTGATCATGGTTTAATCTCAATTGTATGTTCAATCCTTCTCTCTGGTGGAAATTCCATAGGTAGATCTTGAAACACTTTTTAGTGATTTTGGATTATCTTCTAAAGTTCTAAGGAATTGGAGTCTTCTTGTTCTAATTCTTTTCCTTCCATTTGGTAACATTGAATGAAATAAGTAGTTTCTCACTTTTATATGAGTTTCTCCATTTGTTGAGATGACACAATTTGTGTGCCAGGCACTTGGAATCCATGTAGTTTATATATTTTCCCTTTCCATTTGAACTTAATGAAATGCCTCTGGTGGTTAGCAAAATAAGTTCCTAACATTTTCAACCATTGAATTCCTAGAACTGCATCTACTCCTCCCAGTGCTAAGGTGTAGAAATTTGAGGTTAGATTGAAATCTTGTATGTTTAATTTCACCTTATGGCACTTCCCTACATTTTCAATCTTATTTCCATATGCCACCATTACTCTCATAACTGGAACTGGGTATACGAAAAATTTAAGACTTTTTGCAACATTGATATCAAGGAAATTATGGGTACTCCCTATATCAATTAGTATTGTGACATTATTATTTTTTATGTGACACTTGAGTTTAAGAGTTTGTGGTTCACTGATATCGGTCATGGAAGCTAGAGAAAATATTGGTTTATTTTCATATTATAGCTCTACTAAAACATATTGCAGGTCCTCCACTTCTTCATCCTCTGATTCTTCTGATTGTGAATCCTCATCCTTCTCATCTTCACATGAATATAATTTCCTTGAATTGTCTCGTGTATTGCATATGTGTTTTGGAACCCACTTTTCTCCACAATATTTACACTTTCCTTCCCTTATCCTTTGGATTTCCATGTTACTCTTGTTATCTTCTCCACAATAGAATGGTGAGCTGAGATATGAAGGAAGGCGACTAGATAGAAAGCGTGAGCTGAGATATGGATCTACATGGGAGAAATGATAAAACAGATATGAAGGGAAAAAAATCGTGGAGTATGAGGGTGAATGGAGTGTGGGAATGTGAGTGGAGAATGAAGCGTGGAAGTGGGAAAAAGGAGGGAGCAGGTCGTGGATGGGTGAGGTTGACGAGGGACAAAATGCAGGGTTGGATGGATGTGTGGACATAGAATGGGAAGAGGGAGACGGTGGGAGGGATGCATGGAAGAGCATGGGAATTTGGGCGAAGTAGAATATGAATGGCAGGCGAATGAAGTGGTGGTTGCAGGTTTTACAATGCAGGTCGCGGGTGGGAAAGGTCGATGAGGGATGAAATGTAAATAAATAATAATCCTAAAGGAAATTGAGTGACCATTCGTTGAACGGATGTGTCTCTTTCTTTTTATTTTAAATAATTGATCATTAATCACTAGCTAATGTTTTTTTAATATTACAATATGAGAGAAACTAAGGGAATATGAGAGTAACGGGAAAATGGATAAGTATGGAATGAGAGTATGAAGAGGTGAAGGGATAAGATATGAAAATGGTTAAGTGTGGAGATGGATAGGTGATATAAATAACTAAGTGAGGAGAGTACTTAGTCAAAATTTTGAAAATGCAGAAGAGAAAGCAGAACAACACTTAGAAACAAAATCCACTTAGAAACATTCTTCTAGCAATTATTCAAATCTCTTCTTGCATGAGTATATTGGGAATATGAATGTAATGTTCCAAATGCTTAAAATATCATAACATAACATAAGTACACACCATCTACAAAATGTGAGCATGGAGCACAACTCCAAGATAGATAAGTTACACAATAACTCCTTAAATAATAGGATAACCTCCTCCAAATAATGAATTACATTCATACCTCACAACTCACATATCAGAATAATGAATACATGATCTATGTATATACCTATTCACACACTACACATGAATCCCCTTTACTATTAGGCCAACGCTATTACTGATCGAGATTTATGAGAGGAACGAAATGAAAACATGGATCTATAATATTAACACAGAGACACATTGAATAATAACATAGATATAATAAAACTTGACTTCTATTAAATGAGAAATGTGTTGAAAGTGTAAAATTCAGACTGAAACAAACTTGCCAGAATGGTGGCATCTTATCTCTGAGAAGATATGTGACGGCTACACTCATTCGCAAGAAGACGAGTACAATGAGGCTCCAAAATAATTTTTACATCAAACATGAATTCCAAAACCCTAGACATCCAAAAACCTAACCCTAGGAGATGAAGCACCAAAAGTCATGTGGGCCCCGTTGGGGTAAGTTGGTACATCAACTTCTCGAGGTCTGAACGTTTGCATGCGATCTATGTTTGGGGCATTTGATACCTTGTCGAAAAGGTCTATCTGAGAAGTAAAACTTCTATCAGAGTAAGGATATTTCATTAGTTACTCTTCACCCCCAAACAGTCCAAAAAAACGTCGTTTAGGGCCTCAAAACGGCCCTGAAAGTTTGGGACTCGAAAATCTAAAAAAAAACTGCCAAGATGAAAACTATAACTACCAAGATAAAAGTTGTATGTGAGCCAGCTGGAAAAGGTGGGTGGCCACTGATGTCCACCTAGATCAATTGCACATATATTTTCACATTTCATGTACATTTAGCCCCATATATGCCCCTCTTTGGGGTCATATCATATATATTTAACCCTATATATGCCCCCCTTAGGTCATAACACTATGTCCCTCCGTCCATCCTTCTAATTCTCAACACTTAGAATTTTTACAACTCTTTATACTGCCTTTTACCTCTCCTCTCCACTTCAATCAACACTTAGAATTTTTCACAATTCATTCTTACTAAGTCTTACCACTCTATGTGGCCTCTTTTACCAATAATTACCACCTTACCTACCTCTGCATTCATGTAACCCCACAAATTCGTCATATTATTTTAATATTATTTCTCTTGTCCTAAGTTTTCTAGTAATATATCCAAGTGACACATGGAAGGTGACTAGATGGTGATTGGAAATGACATGTAAGACATTTGCAGGTTGACTGGGTGACTGGGTGATGACTGGGCAGTGACTGGGTGACCAAAATATTACCGAGATATGAATTTTTCTAAGGCACTAAGAGTTGGGCTAAGGCACGAATTCCATAACTTGGTTTACTTCACATGAATTAAAATTAAGGAATTTGCATTATAAATACCAATTTTTCAACCACCACAATGCATGCGGGATTAAAAACGGAGAAATTAAATCAAAGGCCAAGATTAATCCATGAATGTGATGGACAACTACTGAGCAATGATCTTCCAAAGCTTATAACTCAATATCTGGGTGTCCATTTTGGGAAAACTATACCTCTATGGAAAGGTAATGAGACAAGGAAGATGATGGAATAGGTTTCAATAGGTTAAATTTTCCATAATTCTCTAATAAAGTGAAAGAACATTCAGCTATGTTTCCATGGTTTGTTGATAAATATGCTTGGAAAACCAACTTATCGAGATTATAACTTGATATCTAGAACTCCAAATTGCTCTCAGGAGGACTCGTTGGAAATATGGGATGATGAATATTGCATTTAGAATTATTTACATGGCTTATAAATCAAGTATCATGCTCAAAAAAGTAAAACACAATCCAGTTTTTAAAAGGCACTCAATTTGAAAATCCGAAAATAAAATCTTGTTAAGAGATTTTTATTAAAGATGAAATGGGCCCCACTTCAAGGAAATAATATCAATGATACAAATTCCTTAATGAGGATTCAATAAATTATTATTTAAATTGGTTATCCCAAGAATAAAAGTTTGTGTAAGTTCCTAAAAATACCAAAACCCTAACTACTTCAAGAAGCATTGGAAGTAGGCTTTAAAAGATACAGAGCACCATCAAAGAAAGAGTTAGAATCGGGCAATCAGAAGTTAAAAATAAAAGGGTCCAGCCATCAACATGCAGCAAAGATTCTTATCAACAAATAAATATATTCATCTTCTCCATTCTTTTACATGATTTTTCTCAAGGCTTGTGCTCGAAGTTTTGAACTGAGCATAAGGTTGAGTTTCGAGTGTATTTCTTGTGTTCTTACAAGAATTATTATCCATAACATCATGGAGTATTTATATCCATATATGTGACTACCAAATGTAAGTCAAGATTGTCTATTTGATTCATGAAAATTTAGTCATCGTGTTTCACAAGCTTTGTTTATGAAGCACTAGTCAATTGGTTTGCTGAGATATTATGTATTGTTGAATATATTTTAATAAAATCCACAGAGAAGTATTTTGCGGCATAGATTTAATGATTTCTTGGATCTTGGGATTTCTAAGTGTGATATTTTTTGGATTTTTCCTGTCAAATTCTTTTTAGTTTTGAATGAAGAACTCATTTAAAGTCCTATGAAATGATCAAAATTACTTCATCGTTTTTCTTGTGAGAAGATATGAATGTATCATATACTTGTATGTGATTTATAAGGTTTTATAAATGATGTTGAGTATACATATATTATGATATTGAATCCTTTCTTCAATATTTTTATTGTTAAGAAGCTACTTGTTGCACATAAAAAACAAATCTAGTTATGAAGAACCATTCTACATATATAAAACAAAGCAATAAATACTTGGGGTTTTCTATCTAGCATTCTCCCCAATCCAAGAGCATCAAGATATATCTTCAGATTATGACAAATGAGTACCACCTCTCTAAAAATGTGGGGGAATTCATATCCTAGTGAGTTTGTTGTTTGGATTTTAACCAATCTAGACACCAACAATCACATACATTCTAAGCATGTCCTCAATTATTTTGTTGGTCCTCTCGGTTTTCCCATATGACTCTAGGTGATACGTTGTACTGGGATTTAAATGTTTCCCAAAACCTTTGAACAAACCCTTCCAAAAATTGGAAGTAAACCTTGAATCTCTATCTAAAACTATTTCCTTATGCACCCCATGTAGCCTAACAACTTCTTTCATATATATTTCTACAATATTTGTTTCCTTGTGTGTAGTCTTCATAGGAATAAAATGTGTTTCCTTAGTTAATTTATCCACCACCACCATGATGGAATCATGTTGTTTCATTGTTATTGGAAACTTTGTAATAAAAGAAATTGTAACTACTTCCCACTTCCATTCTTGAATGGGCAATGGATGTAGAAGCTCTATTGGATGCCTCTGATCAATCTTCACCTTCTGACACTCTAGACATATGGATATGAATTAGCCACTTATTTCTTCATTATTGGCCAAAATTATTGGCTTCTTACAGCTACAATTGTCTTTTGATATTCTAGGTTCCCAACATATGGAAAATTGTGCATTTACCTCAGCACTGCATTTTTCATCTCATTGGAATTCGACACATATACTTTGCCTTTGTACATGATAATTCAATCTTCTTTCATCCCATAATAATTAAATTTCTGCTGAAAATTACCCTGGTGTAATGTCTCCTTTATTTTAGATATTGTTGATCTGAATTTGCATATTCAATAACCTTATGTTTCAAATTAGTCCTATACATGCTAGTGGTTGCAATATGCTTCTCATGAGCTCTCATGTTGATTGCATCAATCACTTGATTCTCCTTTCCTTTTATATGATTAATTTCAAAGTCATACTCACTCAAAAATTCCAGCCATCTAGTTTTTATAGAATTTAATGTTAGATGTCCAAACAAATGCTTCATACCATAATGGTTTGTCCTTAGCTCAAATTTATTCCCCGTGAGGTAATGTCTCCACATTTTCAATGCATGTACAATCGTTGCTAATTCCAAGTCATGTGTAGCATAATTATTATCATGCTCTTTTGTTTTTATGGATTCATAACATACCACATGGTGTTTTTGTGTAAGAACTCCATCGATCCCTTCCTTTCATGCATCAGTGCACACAATAAAGTCTTCATCCAAATCTGCAATCTTCAATATTGGTGCACTTGTCAAAATGTTCCTTAGTTGCTGAAATATGTTTTTCACACTTGAAAGTCCATTCAAATTTCACTCCCGTCTTTTGCAATGAAGTGATTGGACTTGTACTCTTTGAAAATACTTTTATGAATATTCAATAATAACCGAAAATACCCATGAATGATCTAACCTATGTCACATTCTTTGGTGTTGGCCATCCTCTAATGGTATCTATCTTCTTAGGATCAATTGTTATTCATTCTGCTAAAATTATATGCCCCAAGTAGTGAATCTTCTTTTGATAAAAAGATGCATTTACTTAGCTTAGCATAGAATTTATTCTCTCTTAAAACTTGCAACACCATTCTCAAATTTTGTTCATGTTCCTTTTCTTACTTAGAATAGATGATTATATCATCTAGGAACACAAATACAAACTTGTCCAAGTATTCCCTGGACACGCCATTCATCAGACACATAAAGATTGTTGGTGCATTTGATAGCCCAAATGGAACTACCATGAATTAATAATGCCCATATATTTTCTTGAATGTTGTCTTACTGATGTCTTCTTCCTTAATCCTCACTTGATGATAGCCCAACCTTAATTCAATATTGGAAAATATTCTTGCACCTTTCAGTTGGTCAAATAAATCATCAATTCTTGGCAAAGGATATTTGTTCTTTATGGTGACCTTATTTAGCTATATGAAATCAATACACAACCTTAAGGTTCCATCTTTCTTCTTTACAAAAATAAATAGGGAACCCCAAGGTGACACACTTGGGTGTATATACCCCTTCAAAATTTCCTCGAGCCACATCTACAAGTCTTTTAACTTTGATGTGCTCATTCTATATGTTGTCTTGGACGTTGGGGTATCTCCTGGCACCAAATAAATAGAGAAATCAATGTATGTATTTGGTGGAAATCATGGGAACTCCCTAAAAACATCTTAAAAATACATTAATATTGGATGGTCTTCAATACTTTCCACTTTATCTCTAGCTGCCTCTTCCATATGGGCTACAAAACTCTAACATCCCTTCCTGAAACTCTTTTTCAACTACATAGCTAAAATCTCTCTAACAACTAAAAAAATTGGAATTCTTTGAACCTTTACTTGCTTCCTCTTAGACCCTGTGGCTAATTGAACTAACTAATATTTCTTATGCTTAATCCTTTGCAAGTGAAATCTTTCAATAATTTAATATTTTATGTAACTATGGCTAGCTCCAGAATCAATTAAAATTGTTATGGGTTGGTTATCAATATTACCTTCCACTTCAATCATGGGAGATTGATATTATGCTTGTTTGTTTTCCAAGGCTACATAAATCCTTGACATTTTTATATATTTATTTTTCACCTAATCATTAGATCATTATCAACTAAAGATCACCTAATCACTAGGTCATTATCCCCTAGAAACCCCTTATTTTAACCCTTAAAACCTACCACTTATTCCCTTAGTTTCCAGCCAATTACAACTTAGACACCTTTTTCCTTCATTGAGGGTGAGAAAAAAAGGGATGGTCGCTCCTTTTGGCTTGCCAAGGAGCGACCAATTGCTCTGTCTATGTGTCTAGGGAGTGACCAAGACTAGAAGCTCATATTTTTAGATTTTGTTTCGATGGATGATACTTCCCACTAATTTCCCGAGGTTTACCCTCGGGAAGGATTCCATTATGAGATTGATAATAGTATCCTAATAAATATATGGCCTTATCCCTAAATCCCTATAAAAACCAATCCATTTCCCATGGGAAAGGAGGAGGAAAGAGCTATAAAAGTTACTCTATTGATTTTTTTTGCAAGACTTGGGAAAGGAGCTTGGAAGGAGGCCATCTCTTTAGTCTACATATTTGTAAGTTGTAATATTGTTTCTTTTATTAATATAAGACATATTGGATGTTTCCCTCTATCCAATTGTTCATATAAGTTTATGTATCCATTGATAGAGAATTGGTATAATTATGTGTTATGATATATTATTAGATATGTTGTCAATCCATGCATGATTGCTTTGATGTTTGGGAGGTTTTAGTCTTCTTTGGTTGTTTTCATGTATGAATCAGATCTAGGAACATCCTTAGTTTATGTCTCTATTCCTATCTTAGGTGATGGTAGAACCTAAGGGAGCTCAGCTCCTCCAGGGTACAAAATCCCTACAATGGATTGGCAACCATATTGAGGAAATTTTTTCTCCATGTATTAATCCCCATAGATTGTTGAATTTATTAATATTATTTCTAGATATATCTACCATTTTAAGTGCTCTTGTTCCATCCCAATCATTTCCCCACTCTTTTATGAGTCTAGTTGAAGAAACCCATATCTCGGATTTGTCAGATCTCTTCCAAATCCACCTTTTTTTCATTTCCCAGGTTCGGTCACCCTTTCCTCGTGTTAACAGAGAGACCAAAATCATTTGGTCACCATTTTGTCTCTATTAGGGAGTGACCATACCTTCGGGTCACCTTTTTTTCTCTATTAGAGAGCGACCCTACCTTCTGGTCACCCTTTTTGCTCTATTAGGGAGCAATCAGGTCGCTCTGTCTCCCTTTTCAAGGAGAGAGCATTATCCTGAGAACCCTTTTTGAAGATTTATCCTTCAAAAACTCACATGGACCTGTTTTTTGTGGCCTCTTCAACACTCCAGATCCACCTTGGATCTGCCTTAGATCCCTTGCTATGAATTTTACAATTTTTTTCGTGAAATTTTTTGCATTTTTCTTGAAAATTTTTCCTCTCTTTTTGTATGCCACTCATCTACCATATTATTGAACTTATTGTTGATTTGGTCTAACTAGAACTATCTACCTTTCCTCCTCAATTAGTATACATATCCTTGGCATCTCCCTAAGAGATTGTTTGGAGAAATTTCTCATTAATTTTTTTCCCACTCTTGCTTTGATTGTTTTGAGTGTTGATTTCTTTTTAGTCATTTGGAAGACTTTTTTTAGTGTTGAATCCTTGAGTTTTTCATGTTTCAATTTGGAATATTTTCTTATTATATACTTTTCATGGAATTACACATTATAGATTGACAGAAAACAAATAGAAGGAATTCCTTTCAAATTACATTTACTTGAAAAGAAAAAGAGAAAGCATAAAATTTTGTTGGAGTGTTTTCAAAAGTAGCTTAGGAAATTTGTTTGCTTTCATATTGAAAAAACTTCATTTCATCGTTTGGAATTATTTTCCATTTCATTGAAAAGAAAATTAAGATTACATGTTGTCGAAGTGCTTAGTTCTCATTATAAATGAGTAAAGAACTCCCCTCCCTGCTTTAGCTAGCTTTCATTGAAAATGAATTATTTCATTGCATCATTATTTGCAGCTTTTTGGAGTCACATCCTTTAAACATCATCATTTTCACTACAACACCATTGAGTAAACCAACAACCATAAAATCAAGTGCTTAATAAAAATGATCTAGAAACTTTTATTTTTAGGGCATGTACATCAATAGTAGATCAGGATAGATATTTGGAATAGGTTGTAAGGTGAACTCTCCAAAGTAACTAAAACCAATTTACAATCTTATGATAGGGAGAGAAAATCCAATTTTCGCATAAGCATAGCCGAGACCCCCCTCTCACGCAGGGGATAAACATGAGGTTGTGTGCGGGAGAGAAATGGATATTACCTCTCCGAGGCTTAAAAACATGTAGTGGAATGTTAGTGTATTGGGGGTTCTTCTTGAGAATCAATTGTTCTCATTTGGTCTCGAAACTTCATGAATCTTGAATCCGTTCAGGGTCCTTTGGAGCTTTTTTCGATCCTTTTGTTCTCAGTCCTCTTGGAGAATTTTGGACTTTATATCTTCCCCATACTTTCAAACCCGGCTGTCGATTGTACCCTCTTTAAGGATGATTGCAAGTTGGTAACCCTAGTGTCCATAATCCTTGGGGTCTATACACAAGGTGACAGTGAAGGGGAATCTTCATTGTACCTCGGTCAGACATTGGTCAAACTCACTCGGGCTCCTTAGAGGGTCACCTCCAGCTCTCGTCGCAAGGGAACTTTCACCAGGGAATAAGTCCATTAAGAAAGTCTCCAATGTAACTGATCCACCCGCTCATCACATCCCCTTCTCATGTGTTCCTGCAATGTTGTATTTCATCACCAACTAGTATGCTCATTGTGAGAAGTTATTGGTTTGTTTTGTTTGCTTCCTAGATTTTATAGCGCACGTTGTTTGTTTTCTTAGTGGACCTTAGGGTTGAGTTTGTATCTATGGTGTCATTCCTTGGGTATATCAACAAAGGAATCCATTTTTGGGGGATATTTTTTTTCTCCTTCCGCAAGACACATTGGTCCACCTTACATCACAACTTTGAATCTTCCTGGTATCATGATTGGGTTACCAGTTTGGTTTTTTTCCACTCTAGTGAACGTGAGTGCTCCTACTACTTCGTATGTAAACACTCCACCCTAGGATCATCAACCTCAAGTTGATCCCCCACCTTCTTCGCCCATAGGGTATTCTTCCCGCTCTTCTTCTTCACCTAGTGAAAGCTTTATAGCTAGTAACTAAGTGGACAATAAGAAGAAGAAATGAAATATCAAGAAGAAGAAAAATAAGAAAGAAGAAAATATTCCAACCACTGTAGGACATGTTGGAAGTGGTCAACCAACCTATGGGAATCATGTTGGGAGTGTTGATGGTTTTGTCACATCTAAAACTCTCAAGCCCAAATTTCCTTCCAGGGTTTGCAAGGGTGATCACCTTCTCAAGTATTTCCCTAGTATTCCCAAGGTCGAAGAAGTGTGGTCTCAGGTTTCTTCTCAACCTGTGTCATCAGTCATTGCAGGTCATGTTGGTGACAACCCATTGACTAGTAATCATGTTGGAAGTAAGAAGGGTAAAGCTAAATTCCCTTTCTTGTTATGTAAGAAGATTCATCGCACCTACCTTTGTCCCCACATGGATGAAGCTCCATATCTGTTGAAAAATATTTTTGATGTTCAGCAACAACTTCCAATATCTTACTGTCAACTCTCTGCCAATCCACCATTAGTTGATGAACTAGTCAATCTGGTTCCATTCTTGGTTAGTCTGATTGATAAAGTAGTCAATTTGGTTTCATCCTCAGTTGACCCAGTTGATAAAGTGGTCGATATGATTTGGACATCGGTAAATCCCACTCTTCCATTGAAGAGTGAATCCAAAGTGGTCGATCCAACCCCACCGTTAGTAAATCCCCCTCTCCCTTTAGAGAGTGAAACCAAAGTGATTGATCTGAGTACCTCCTCGATCGATCTGGTCCATCAAGTGTTCGATTTGATACCCCCATACATCAATCCCACTCATCCTTTGAATATTTAAGATGTCTCTCAGTTATTTATTGTCAATATAGTTCGTCCAAACTAGCATGAATTCCACCCATTCCAATGACACCCCTCCAAGCAATGTGATTACCATTGATTGGAATGATCTTACAAAACCTCATCTTCCTTCTTACACACCTTTCCAAATCATTGTTCAGGTTTGTGGTAGGCATATTCCTAAAACTCTAATAGACAAAGGAGCTCATGTTATCATCCTATCCTAGAATGCTTGGCAATCTCTTGGTTCACATCATCTTGCGTCGGTGACTCAGAATCTATTGGATTTTAACATAAGGGTTAGTCAACCTTTAGGGATATTTCCTCAGTTTCCTGTTACTTTGGGGGGGAAATGGTCTATATTGATATAATGGTAGTCCATGACCCCTTGGATTTTAATTTTCTCCTCGGGTGAGACTAAGTTTATGATATGAAATATTTTGTGTCCACACTCTTTGGAGTGATGTGTTTCCCTTATAATGAAAACATAGTGACCATCAACCATATTTCATTCATTGGACTTCATATGATGGTCAACCATATGAATTCCTTGAATGTCCTTATATGTTAATGTCATTTGCCCCGCCATAGGTCAATTATGTGGCAACTTGTCCCATGCATTCAAATCTGAGTGAGAAGGAATATCTCCCTTCTTCTGACTTAGATCTGACAGTTTACATGGTGATCTATTCGATAGGGATTTTAGAGCCTACTCTCCCTACCCCTATTGCACCTATCGACATGTATTCCTTCCAGAGTGTTGTTATTCCATCTAGAAAATATCTCTTGGAAGCCATAATCGAGGTATTCCTTCTGGAGTGTTATCCTCTTGGAATCCATGATCAAGATGATATCTACAAGCATGGTTCCCATTTATTTGTCAAGCTCGTTAAAAAAAGAAACAATGTTATGGGGATCCAACCCATCACCGAGCATAGTTCTTTTCCTGTGTCAAGCTTGTTAAAAAATGAAACAATTGCCTCTCTTGTTGAGTTGAGTCTTTCATAAGAACTCGTAATTGAACATTCATTTCATCTTCCTATGACAATTGATCCTATTTCTTCCTCTGGTGAACATTTTCCTACTAGTAGCCAACAATCTAATTTGGCATAGAAATCAATTATGGAAGAAGAGTTGGTAGATGCAACAAAGCTTGGGGGGAATGTCTCTCGCCTTTGATAATCATTCTAGATTTCAGTCTCTTACTTATCAAGCTGGGGGCAAAGTACCAAACACCCACCTTTGGACTTTACATTAGTAAGTGTGGAGCACAGTTAGATTTTGGTTTTAAGCTCATTAAAACAATGAAATCATTTCTAAGCATATTTTTCCTAGTTTCAAGCTCGTGGAAAATGAAACATACTCAAGCACATGTTCTAAGCATAAATGAATCCACAGTGTATACTTTAGTGTCCATGATCGAGTCATGATTGGTTCTTGATGGATCCACTGTGCATTTTTTTGTGGCCATCATCCCCTTACTTGTGTCATTCATGGATCTGCAATATATTTATGGTAGCTATTCTCTTGTCTTTCTTACTGAGCATGGGTATGCCTGCCTCAAGGATGTTTTTCTGCAGAACTGGCGATGCTCTTCTCCAAGCTTCTTTGCCAAAAGATCAGCGACTTGATTTATAAAGTGTTCCAGCCATCAGACACCTCTTATGACCTCACACTTTAGGGAGAATTTGTTATAGAGTTATTGTCCACCTAGTCATTAGGTCATTATCACCTAAATATCATCTAATCACTAGGTCATTATCCCCTAGAAACCCCTTATTTTAACCCTTAAAACCTACCACTTCTTCCCTAAGTTTCCAGCCAAATTCCAAATTGATCACCTTTTTCCTTCATTGAGGGTATGACCAAAAGGGATGGTTTCTCCTTTTGGCCTGCCAAGGAGCGACCAATCGCTCTTTCTAGGTGTCTAGGGAGTGACCAAAACTAGAAGCTCCTATTTTTGGATTTGGTTTCGATGGATGAGACTTCCCACTGATTTCTATGGGTTTACCCTTGAGAAGGATTCCATTATGAGCTCTAGAATATTATCCTAATAACTGTATGGAATTATCCCTAAATACCTATACAAAAAAATCCATTTCCCATGGGAAAGGAGTAGGAAAGAGTTAGCAAAGTTACTCTGGTGATTTGGTTGCAAGACTTGGGCAAGGAGCTTGGAAGGAGGCCATATCTTCAGTGTCCATCTTTGTAAGTTTTAATATTGCTTCATTTATTAATAGAAGACATACTGGATGTTTCCCTCTATCCAATTGTTCATATAAGTTTGTGTATTCATTGGTACAGAATTAGTATAATTATGTGTTGTGATATACTATTATATATTTTGTCAATCCATGCATGATTTCTTTGATCTTTGGGAAGTTTTTGTCTTCTTTAGTTTTTTTAATGTATGAATCAGATCTAGGAACATCCTCAATTTATGTCTCTATTCATCTCTTAGTCATTGGTAGAACCTAAGGGAGCTCAGATCTTGTAGGGTACAAAATCCCTACAACAGACATGTTTCTTCCCACATCTTCCACTGTTTCATCCTCCTGGATGTTGTGAAAAATCCTCATTATTTCTCATTCATGAGAGAATTCCCTATATACATGATTTCCCTCACATATCCAACATTATACAAGTTTCTTCCTTGGCCTTTTCCCAAACTAATATTTAGTCTTGTGCTCATTTTTGGTTGATTGACCTTGTTGATTTGCTTGTGAATTGTTCTTGAAAAAGGGTGGATTAAAACTTTTATACCTTTGAGAATTTTTACCCTTCGTCTTTTCATTCCAATATTTTTGGAAAATTGTCCTTCCTCCTCTCTGATCATAAAGATGCTATGCTCTCCTGATGGCTTCCTCCAAGGTCTTAGGGTTATCATATTGAATATTTTCATTGTATAAGGAGGGTAATCCACTTAAAAACCTTTGGATTTTGACTTTTTCATCCTTAATGAAGTCCACATACTTCACCAATTCAAAGAACCTATTCTCATTTTCTTCCATTGACATGGTTCCCAAATAGAGTTCAAAGAATTCTTTCATATTTATTTCATAGCAATGCTCGGATAAATATCTCTCTTGGATATCCTTTGAACTCCCTCCATGAGATCCTCTTCTCATCAAAGTGCTTGTCTTTCTTAAGTTGGTCCCACCACATGGTTTCCTTTCTTTGCAAGTGGAAGGTTGCAATTATAGCTTATACCCTTGAGGGGTAATAACGCAACTGAAAATTTTTATTCATTTCCAAAAGCCAATCCTTGGCCTCTTCTCCTTTCTTGTGTTCACCATTGAAAGTTGGTGTCTTGATTTTCCTAAGTTCACCTTGTAGGATGTCTTCCTCGAGAATCCTACTTTTCCTCTAGACATGATACACATTTTGTCTTCTCTCTAGCCATAAACTTTCATGAGTTATTCTAGATGTGGATTTCCCTGGTGAATGATGGCACCTACTCGTGCTTCTTGACTACCTGTCATTCCCCTGATCATCCCTTTTGATATGGGATCTAGATGTTGACACTTGTCTAGTACTAGTTGCTTGCTTGGTGCCAAATTCCTTGTTGACTTGATTGTTAAACATATTCAAACTTTGAAGTATCTCTTCCTAAGACTTCATAATCCTTTCATTATCATCTCTATAGTTTTTCACTTCTATGTCCCTTCTTCCATTTGACTATAGTGACAGGCTCTTACCTATTCCTTCTTCCATTTGACTATGTCTCTGCATTTCCCATGTTGATATGCAGACCTATGATCTCTTCCTCATGGCTATAATATCCTTTGGAATCATCCATAATTTTATTCCTCATATAAGAAACAAATTTTCTTTCTTGTACCTCTAATTCTGCAAGAAATGTGCATGTAATAATTATTGTTAGAACATGCATAACATAAAACATTTCATGAATTAGAATAGAGGTTATTATTTATACCAATTTATGAATGAAATAAAGAACCAAATCAAAATTTGATTACTTAAATGCATGCCTCTCTGAAACGTCTTTCCAATGGTTGTACTTATGCCACAATCTGAGTTTTGAGCGAAAAGTTACAATATTTACAAGTTGCAATTTCCACTCTTTTAGTATTATAGAAATATCTTTTATTACTTTCTAAGATATTTTATTACCAAATTTAAAATTATGGGTTGACATATGTCTTCTAATCCTCAATACCTTTCCAGCAACTATTTTTTTTCTCAAATCCAAGCTCCGAGATGAAATTTATGGTTCAGGGAAGTTTTGATTGTTTTACCCAATTTATCCATGTATGTTATAGGTGTCTTCCTCCTCTCCCAACACATTTTTACATACCCAGATCCTAAATCTGGCACCATGGATGTCTTCTATGGATCATAGGATTTCCATAGACTTCTCTTGTGCTCCAAACAAACTTCTGAGCAAGGCGTTATGCCCTCTGGAAGTAATTTGATGCCAAAATTTTATCTTAACTATTTTGGTTGTAACTTTCTCATACGAGCTCTGATTTCTACCTGGAATAGCTCTCTCTAAGTTCTTTTACTTAAGTTGTAGTGACAAAGTGTACCTTGGTATACACATGTAAATTTTGTTCTCATGGGTTTTGATTGGCTAAAAACGTCATTTAGGGCCTCAAAATTGTCTCGCAAGTTAATGACCTTAAAAAATATGAAAAAATTGGAAAATTCCATAAAAATTGACTGTTTTACTGTTGTAATAGTCTTTTTAAATCTAAACCATCGATCTCAAAATTGGTGAAATCTCATATGTTGATTTGAATCTATCAACGATCGTTCGATCGACCCTTTCCTTTGGACTTTCACAACTCTTTTCCAAAATTGTCTACCCAACCGTCGACCACCGACCCCTTCCGTTGACAACCGATTCATGACATAATGCTAAACCGACTGACCCGACCATAAGACATTGATGATTTTCATTGGAGAATGAAACTCCTCACCAATTCGGTTGATGCCCAACCATATTCCCATCGGTTGTTAGTCATTTCTCTTGAAAACCACTTATACACATTGCTAACTTGGCCAACCAGACCATTGGCCATCGATCGTCAATGATCCCCGTTGAATGATGAAACACTTCTCCAGTTTGGTCTACTGGAATCTTGGCCATAGACCATATCTATTGGTTTACTTGGAAATTGTTGACCTAGCATGACATGTGGATGTTGATATGGCATGGAACATCATCCTAAGTTGTCAAATTGGCTGATGTGGCACGACACATGGATGTTAATGTGGCATGACACATGGATGTTGACATGGCATGACACATCATCACCCTCTTTCCTTCATCAGGCATCGATTGTTTCTCTTCGATGACCCAAACACCTTGTTGAATCGGTCGACACCCTACCATCAGCCCATCGGTCATCAACAATTTCTCTTGCTTAATCGAAACACTTTGTCGAACCAATAAACACCCGACCATCGACCCATTGGCCATCGAAGAATTCTCTTTCTCGATTTGAAACACTCCGCAAAATCAATCGACGCCTGACCATCGACCCATCATCCATCGTTGATTTTCATTGGTGGATGAAAATACTCTATTGAATCTGGTTTACATGACCATCAGTTGTCGATGAATTCTCTTGTCCAACTTCCATAATTACAATTTTTTTACTGAAATCCCCAAAGAATTTGGACCATCGATCTCCAAGCCAAGATAATCTTGACCTTCGTTCATCTCCAATTACCAAAGTGAATGAAACTAATCTACACCATTGATCTAGTACATTTTCCAAACCGCCACAAATGAATTTAAACCGTTGATCTACTCAACCCACCAAATGGTTAAAGACTTATGGATTTTTAAAGTTATCAAAGTGAATTCAGGTCATTGACTACAAGATCAAACATGATCTCGACCGTCGATTCACCAAACTCCCTGCAACTCTACAAAAACCATTAAAATATGAAATTTGACCATTCCAATTCAAATTCAACCCTACAACTTTGTATAATGGCTCCATTGAACTTCTTAAATAATTTTGAGTCCTTTAAACTTGATTTTTTCTCACGAATTTGGGGATTTTGCACCGATTCTTCTCTGTTTTTTCCCAAATTCGTCACAGACTATATGAGAAGACAATTCTTTCCAATTCGCATTAGTTCTTGGCCCATACAAGCCAGGTGTTTGAACCAAAGGTTGTTTAGCCCTAATATTGTCTCATTACCCCTTAATTGGGGCATATTATATTAGTAATGTTATTTTATTTGTGTCGGCTTTAGGCCATTAGTTGTAATTATACCTCCTAGTCTCCTATATATACCAAGGAGACATTTTCATTTTGAATCATCTTGGACTTGAACATTTAAGTGGGGTAAAAGGAGGTTTCCCCCTTGAAGAGGCTTATTATCTAAAACTATCTCTTTTTCAAGGCATTGAGTACTTTTTCTGAGGTTTTTCTATGCTATATTGATATTTGGTTCTTAACATATGGTATCAGAGCTCAAGGTCTTGGGGTTTCGCTGCTACATCTGAGACACCTTGGAATTCTCACTATAACTTTTTTTCTACAACATTTCAGAAGGAATGGATTGGAGGATAGTTAGTAGATAGATCAAGGTACCTTGGGTTGAAAATTAAGCTCCTAAGGATTTATACTTTTGAAGATACAACCTGTACAAGATAGGGTTATGGAATCATCCTGAACTGAGTCATTGCAGAATTTTCGCTATAAAAAAAATTTTGTAATGTTTTAGACCCTAAAATCCAAAGGCTATTCACAGAAATTAGTAAGGTATCTATGGTAAAACTTTTAGCTTCTAGTTCATCTTAAATTTGTAGATACACCCTGTGTAAAATAGGGTATCTGACTAGTCTCAAGAAGGTGTTCCAGGTAAAACAATCATAACTTATTCCTAGAGTATCCAAATTGAGTGGGATTGGTTTCATTGGATCATGGACAGTCTGTAGTATTTCTAGTGTAAGTTTCATAATTTTATATCAATTATTTTGTACGGGGCATGCTATACAAGTGAGATCTCCTGGAAAGGCCAAAAATCGGCAAGTTGTGGGGAAGTTATCGTAAATTCCACTTGGCACGTCCAATTTTGATCAGACTTATGGCATTACAGAGAAG
>JASDQU010102059.1:354728-400402 GCA_032191745.1 Picea mariana
TAGAGATAAGAGGAGAGAGTGTTAAAAATTCTTGTGAAAGGAATTACAGAGCACATCCCATATCTATTTGATACATACATAGGCCTCCATTAAAATTTCTGGGAAAAACAAGATTGGACTATGGAATGATTCCGGTGAAATGACAATAAATAACAAGCCATACAAACAATAGCTCAGGGCTTAGCCAAAAATAATCACACCACTATCAACAGTTGCATTGCAGCCTGGAGAATGAATCACAACAATCGACCGAGATGAAAGAGGGTTGACAACAACTGATACCCAGACTAGTGGTAAAACCTCATGCGAATAAAAATCAAGACTTATTTCACTTTATTTCACAGAGAACCAGAATAACCCCGAGATGACCACCATTTTATTTTAAACGAATACCCAATGCACATACTTTACAATCAATAACACCCATTACTTCTCTTAAAAATGCCAGCATTCTATAGTAATCACAGAGAAAACGATAACACAACATTGAATACCCAGTCAAAAACTCAAGAAAGACACAGAACCCATGCAATCCTGAGCCACCATTTGATTCATAATATAGAGAGTCCATCATGGATGGAAAGCAAAGAACCATACCTGTGAAAAAACAATTCAATGACAAGATGGTTTGAGTTTTCCCCTTCAAAAACCTGAAATCACAGAGCTTCCAAAACCAACAGAGAAAAATGCAACTATGTTAGGGTGACGGGATCAAGGGAGGTTTGGAGTGACGTGCAGTAAATGCACGTCGCTTCCTCATCTGTGCCTATTCAATTTTACGTACTAGATATTCCATCAACCATTAAATTCAACCATATAACCATTGCATAAATTCAATGCCATATCCATTGTAAAGATTTGATGCCATATCTATTGTATAGTGCGCCACCCGAAACATGTCACCACTTTAATAATAACCATATGTGCCTCCATATAACTCTTTAATAAAAATTGCATAATCCTTTAACCAAAACACATAGTATAGTAGCTAGGTCCACCATTTCACATTTGTCCCAAGGTTTATATATAATATTTTTTTCATAGCTTTAGAACTTATCTATAATTTTTCCTTTTTGTTTTGAGCTAGCTCCCATTTTATTATCTTTTGCATAAATCATATATGGATTATTAATCAATGTTATAACATAACATAACATAGCACCTTTAAACAACATAATCATCATACCCATGGCATTGCCTTTTATCGCAAGTAAATATCAATAGAATTTAGAAACAATGCATCAACCACCCATTTGTCATATCAAATGAAACCAAGACTGCATCATCAACTGTATAGGACTGTGTAGGAAACATCATAAAAGTAGAAACATATAAGTGTAACATGTCTATCTTTGTGCCTCTAGTCTACAAGGGGGTCCCACCTACTAGTTAAATATTATTATCATAAATAAATAATAGCACTTCGCAATCCTTTGTAGGCAGAATTCATCGTTGCAATTTTAATCGTCAACAAACTAACGACTCCATAGGGAAATATGTTTCCAACATATTAAGAACTTAGATTGTCTGGTTTCGCAGACCATGTAAACATCAGATCAAGAAGATATACATCATAATGATTATGCAATAGGGGGAAGTGAGTGGATTTAAGGGGAAAATGATTGGTATTTTCGGAATAACTCATGGAATGATCTGAAAATGATAAAGACTTGTATTTTTGAAAATATTTGCAAGTTTTAATTCAAGTGTTATTATGCAAATGGATCAATTTTGCAAACACAACTTTTATAGAAATAACACATTCAAGATGCATATAAACAGTAGCAAATAACAGTGAACAGAAAACACATAACACAGCAAATGATAAAGGAGTTCACCCCTCTCTTGGGCTACATCTCCTGGTCCATCTTCCAATGGATCTTTTGTATTATTTGCTCAAAGTGATAAAAAAAAATGTGCTTTTTAATGCTCAAAATGACAAATATATGTCTCCAATGGCTTCAGAACGTCCAAAAACCCCTAGTTGGGCTTTTTCGGCACCTCGTTTGGCCAAAAATTGAAGAAGATAGGCTTCCTGGAAGTTCCCCTTCAAACTTGTTGTCTCTGGATCGCCAAAATGCACCTCTATCTTTGGATCGCCAAAATGAACCTCTGTCTCCTAAACCTAGCCCCGACGCTCATATTTGTGTTAAAACCCAGCACCGAGTGCAACCGCAAAACGGTGCGAACTGTAGGACGGTTAGGGTGCGCCTAGCCCCTAACCGCCAAAACCCGTGGGCATATGAGTCACCATGTGACCGCGCGCTCATACAAAAAGGGGCCATGTTTAAAACATATGGTAAAAGGTTTGGAATGCGTGCACGTGTCGGTGGTTACATTTCAAACATATACGCCCGGGGGTCGGGGCTTAGCCCTAGCCCGGACCGAGCCCGCATATCAAAACATTGCAACTTAAATAAAATGCAAACCATATATATAATAAGAAACACATGTGGGCACGCCAGTTGGGCGGCCCTTCCCAAAGATCTTCTCCTTTCCCTGGAGGTCGCGGGGTCGAGTCCTACCGACTACCCAATTTTTAAACCATAGTCTAGGTGACACGTGGCAGCCATTGATTGGGCCACGTGTCGCCATTCCATTCGCCACAAACAAGCCACATGTCAAGAAACGATTCGTCGTCCAACTTCCAACTAACACCTACCATGTGTCATACGACCCTGCCAACTCAACCCTACCATGTGTCATACGTCCCTGCCACGTCAGCATCTGTACGGACTGTACGGACTGTACAGTCAGCACATTGTTTTTTGCCTATTTGACGATTTGAAGAGAACGTGATATCTCTCTCATCCGACGTTCATTTGAACCCAAACGAGTTGCGTTGGGTTCATGACGACGAGGCCTACGCACCCTTTCATTTTGAAGTGATTCCGAGCACTTTTAATTTTGAGCAAATTTGATCCCCTGGATCATGGAAAGTGTTAAGTATGAGGGGGTTTATCCTTGTAAGCATAATCATTCAATTAATCATAGTAAAAAAATTCTTGACTTCAAGGAGAAAAATCTTTTGGTATGCTCTTTTGAATCTTGGAGTGGATGGAAGAAAAGGAAAGAAGAAAGGGGATAAAACCAATTATCTTATATAACAACAGTTGAAGCAGATAACAATTTCAATGATTCTTTCAAGGGGAACATCATGACATCCATGTAACCTGATTGTTATTGACTAACAATACTTTTGAGAATAGCGTCGATGTGGACAAACTGATCCAACATTTTATTTTGACAAGAAATGAAGTCAAATAAAAGAAACAAAATAGCAAGCAATGACATAGAAGAAATGAAACAACGGGCTTGAAATAAGCATAAATTAAATAACATAAATGTAAAATAAAAACAAATAAAACAACCTATAATACAAAAAAAAATCCATACAGCATTTAAAATTTCAAGTTGGTTCCACATAGTGTTTTAAGTGGGAACCATTAGTGCTATAGGAAAACAATCGCTCTTGTAAGTCCTTTAGGATATAAAGATTTGTGCCCATGAAAAAATCAATTTTAAAAGGACCCAGCCATCATTTTTGGAACTTTGAATGCCTTCCTCTATTAGCATGAGCTGAATCCAAAAGCAATAGCTTCTCATTAACCTTAAATTTGACATCCTTGACACTTTTGTTGAAATATATTTTAACTGTTTGTTGTCTTCTCTTTATATCATCCAAGGAAAACGTCCTTTGCTCCTTTAAAGACAAAATTGCATTCATTCTTTGAGAGACAGTGGAAGAATTTAATTCTTCAACCTGTAGCATTTACCTTAGAGAGGAGAATTGTAGCTTGGTGGGCATAATGGCTTCTTGACCATAAACAAGCTGGAAAGGAGTGAAACTAGTGCTCACCTTGGTGGTAGTGTGATCTGCCCAAAGGGAGTAAGTGAGGAGAGTGTGTCATTGATGAGACTTATCCTCAATGAGCCTCTTTATAATTCTTACCAGATTCGTGTTTGTAGACTCGGCATGCCCATCCCTTGGGGGTAATAAGCTGATGAGGTAAAATTTTTAACCCCCAATTTAGCTAAAAATTGGGTCATCTTAGCAAAAATAAAAGCGGGACCATTGTCTATAATAATTTCCAAAGGAAGACAAAATCTGGAAAAAATATTAGTGTCAAGGAAAGAAATCATTTGCTCATCCTGTGAATGCTTAAGTGGGACAACTTCAGTCCATTTTGTAAAATAGTATGTGGTTGTCAAGATAAAAACTTGCCCTACTGAAGATGGAGGATTAATAAGACCAATAAATTGCAAACCCCATTTTGAAAAAGGAAAGTCAGGGAGGACAGGTTTTAAAGGCATAGCAGAAAGACGGTCTTTCCCAACAAACTTCTGTCACTTGTCACAAGATCTTGAAAAATTATAAGAATCATGAAAGATTGAAGGCCAATAGTACCCTTTCCTGATAATCTTAAAAGAAGTGGTTTTAGTAGAAACATGACCTCCTATATGAATAATAGATTTTGAAGAACCATGAGTTTCTTGTAACAATTTATGTGCTTCCTCATTGTTCACACAACGAAGTAACATACCATCAGCAAATATCCTAAACAAGAAGTCTCCTATAGTGACATACCTAGAAGATTTGAGATGAAGCCTTATTCTTTCATGGGTATATAAGTTATCTGGGTATTTTATATTTTTCAAGTAATAAACTAGATCTTTATACCAAGGATGTTCAACCACCGGAAAGATTTGATTGTCAATGTGAAACAATGTTGATAGAGAGCTATCTTATTCATCAATTTCTTCACTTGTTTCAGCATGTTGAGCTAAGTGAAGGGATAAGTCACGTCCCTTGATAGTTTTAGAATTCATGATGGTTAGATCATGATCATAGATCTTGGCAAGCCAATGTGCAAGCTTCCTTGAAAGATAAGTCTATGAGAATAAAAACTTGACAACAGGTAAAGGGACTTTTACTAGCGTATGCTTACCTAAGATGAAGTGGTGAGATTTTTCAACAACTTTAACAAGAGCGGAAGAATGTTTTTCAATAAAATAATATTTAAACTCATCATGTGACAAGATTTGAATCATGTAAGCCACTGGTTTTTCATTAACTTGGTCATCACATTGCATGAGGATAGTAGAAACTGCTTCCTCTATGGAATTAGTATATATCATAAATTCTTTCTCAAAATCTAGCTTCGCCAAAACCAGTGCGAAACTTATTGCCTTTTTTATCCCTACGAAAACATTTTCGACATCATCTATCCAAGAAAATGAGCGATCTTGCTTAATAAGATTGTGAATTGTCTTGACCATTATAGAAAAATCATGAACAAACCTACGAACAAAATTGATAACACCCATAAAGGCTTGAACCTCCTTTTTGGAAGTAGGAGCAGAAATATTTAGGATAACATCAATCCTTTCAAGATCTATACTTATTCCTGAATCAGAGATAATGTGCCCAAGGAGCTTTCCCTTGGTAATGTCGAAAATAGACCTAGAATGATTTAAAGAAATTTTGAATTTCTTGCATCGCATGAGAATCTTTCTAAGATGACTGAAATGATCTGATCGATTTTTAGAATACACAGTTAAGTCATCAAGATAAATCTGAATAATTTTGTTGATCAAATCATCAAAAGCTATTTGCATATCTCTTTGAAAAGTGGCACCTGCATTAGATAAGCCAAAAGGCATACATTCATAAGATAAAGTTCCCCAATGTGTAATAAAAGTGGTTTTATATTTATCTGTCCTTTTTACCTTGATTTTATTGTAACCAGAAAAATCGTCAAGTAAGGACATCATCTGTGACCCTACAACTTGCTGCAAAATCATTTCCATATTACGGAGAGGAAAATGGTCTTTAATATTGTCCTATTCAATGCGTGAAAATCAACACATAATCTAACCTGACCAGTTTCTTTCCAAACGAGAACCAAATTAGAAACCCACTCAAAATACTTAACAGGGAAAAGTATCCCAGACTTCAAGAGTTTTTCCAACTCCTTTCGAATAGTTGCTTCTAGTGCAGGGTTAATGGGACTTTGTTTTTTCCTAACTGGTTTTATGCCCTCCTTGATAGGAATGGCATGTTGTATAAGAGCAGGATCAAAACCATGAAGATCCTCATAAGACCAAGCAAAAAAATCTTGAAATTCACCAAGCAACTTAGTGAACTTCAACTTTTCTTCATCAGAACATTGGGCACCTATTTTAACATTCTTTGGACACTCAGGTGTTCTAATGTTCAAGGAAATGGTTTCACCCACTTTCCTTTTCGACTCCTCTTCTTTATGTTTTTCTTTTTTGCCTACATCACTCGATGAAAATGAACTTTCTAGAGGACTCAAGCCCTTCAAAATTTTGTTATCTTCCATTGATATAATTTCCTTAGGCTTATAAGCTTCATTTTGAATGAAAGAACATATGCTCTCATCACTAGGGAATACCTTCCATGACTCTACATTGTCAGGGATATGTGGAATATACAAAGATTGAAAGGTGCAATCATGTCTATGTGGAAGAAGTTGCCAAGTAGGAGAGGTTGCAAAAACAACTAACATGTCATCCATTGAGTTCAATTCCCTAACATGAGTGATGTTGAAAGATAGCAAGTTCGAGATAAGTTCCCAAATAGTTTGGGTGTAACGTTTCATTAACTTGTTGCTAGGAAATATATTTTACGTACAAGGTTCACAACAATTTCGGAATCCCCAAAAACTATGAGGTGACCAAAACCTAAATTATAGGAATTTTCAATGCCTAGCAGTAATGCTTCAAATTCAGTGACGTTTTTAGTGCAAGCAAACTCTAACCTATAGGAAAATTTGTGATTTTTTCCCACAAGAGAGTACAAGATAATACCATCTTTGTTTCCTTAATTGGGGCATGAACCATCAAAGTGCATATGCCACATCCCATCTTCTATGTCGATTTGTTCCAACGTAGTGTTGTTCTCATCTGCAAATATGGAATACACCCCTAGTTCCTCCTCAATATAATTTACATTAGGCTATGGAATGCTTTCTATGTAAGGAGATATTTTTTCCTCTCTCATGACTATGATGTTTTTACCATTCCGAGGAATGGATAAGTGTGTCCTGTCGAGTGAGAGGTATCCACCTGTTAGAGATTCCCAATATTGTCCTAAGATGATCGAGTAATTACTCACTGGCATATTGATCACCTGAATATTAAGTGTTGTCCTTATTTCAGGATGCGTGCACAAAACCAAGGTCACGTCCTTGATTTCACCTATAGTCGATTGTTGTAAAATATTATAAGAGAGAATGCTTCTAGTGTTTTCATTTGTACAAGACAAGCCTATCTCTTCCATAATAATATTTGAAATTACACTTTGGCCCAAACCGCCGTCAATGAGACAACAATGGGCTATTTTTTCGATAATCTTTACAGAAGAAAAAAAAAATGGGGGGTTTTTTACAGGATGTCTAAAGTTATGTACACTTACTTTATTTATAGTTGAATCCTCTTCATCTACCTCTTCAGAGAGGTTGGATACAATGGAAGATTTTCCTTCCATGAAATTTTTCATACGTTTTTGTTGCTCAGGGATGACAACCATGTCGAGGAGGGTATCATCATCTTTAATATTGGCCAATTGATTGAGAATATTGTATTTGGAAGAGGGAAGAGGGGAGGTAGTTCCTTGACTGTCAGGAGCCTTAGAAACCTGAACAGTAGGAACTGGTGAAGATGAGCTTGCGATAGAAGAAGTGTGAGGAGGATCATATTTACCTTTGGAAGAATAGAATTTATTCCTAGTATTTATGATCATAACATCCTCTGGCTCTGCAAAATATAGAACAGAGATAATAGTTTCAAGCCCTTTACCAAAGATTCTATCTCTAGAACTCTTATTTACCTCACACATAATTTCCTCATGGTGTTCCTCGCAAAAGTTACACTAACTACGAGGCATGATGGCTTGAGGTTGAAAGTTATTTTCATTAATATTCTTAAAGGGTGTTGAATAAGAAGATGAGGCCCCAGGGGTAAGTGGGGGGGCATTTCCTTTCTGCTCATATGCAATCATTTGATTATTCATGTCTTGTACAAGCTGTAAGAGGGCGAACATGTCCGTCTATTTAACTAAGTCTCCATGAGGGCGGACATGTTCATCTGTTTAACTGAGTCTCCCTTAGGAAGACCTATTCTTTCAAGTTGTTCTCCATACTCTAAATAACTATGCAAAGTGGAACCAAGGTTATCAATGGCCTTTTCCTCAAGCCTATGATGGTAGGGGGAAGGTAGAGAATTATAATAATGCCTGAAAGCGGCTTGGTTTTGAGGGCGAATGAGCTCAAGAATTTGGTTATATAATTTGGTGAAACACAAGTTTAAAGACTTGATAGTTTCATTGTCTTTATAAGCAATGTTATTGTACTCCCAAGTGGAATAATATTAGGAGGAAGGTCAAAGAAATCGTTCGTTGCCTTCCCTTCAAGGGAATTAACAAATAAGTGCATACAAGTGTCATTGTCATTGGCTCCTATGTTATGACAGGCATTAGAAAATGCCACTAGGTGTTCATTCATTGTGACTGTGTTATTCCCTAAAAACCTAGGGAGATGCTCTTTGAATTTAGGAAGTGGACAAGTAGCAGGTGCTAGGTTAAGAGGGAAGGAAACATGCCACGGAGTAGTCGTAGAATCTTCTTCAAACTGAAAAATCCCATACTTTTTTATGATTTTGGTGGGGTTTGTAGTAGATTGGAAAGGGACTTTATGACTATAAAAGCTACCAATAACCAATGATGTTTAAGTTTGATATGAAGAATCACCTCCGGTGACACTCGAGCCACCACTAGATGCCATCTTGTGAATGATGGGTAGGGGGGGGACAGACGAACTGGCTGAATCGGACAAATTTCTCCTTAGAGTACTTTGTTGGACTGAAAAAACAATGTTTATTCTTCCTATTTCAACAATAGGGTTGATCTTAGGTGATAAACCTCTTCTTATCCTAGAGATGCAAGGGTTTAAGCACATGAAAAGAAGATCAAAAATGTAGGAAAAAGAAAAACTATGGCTAATTCCTAGGATGTCTTTGTCTAGCTTCCCAATGTTCTCGGGCACTTATGTCTTGTTCAATCACTTCCCATGAGAGTTCAAGCTCAACTCGGGTATTAGCAGTCTCTAAGATGGTATTAAACAAGGTTAAATAAATGTTGGTCTGATCTTTAAGACCGAGTTCAATATTGCGCTACCTTGCAACATGTATAATCATGAAGAAAAGAAACAGTCAAAGGATAAAAAGAAGAAACATAAATATATTCAATGATAATCAATCATAAAATTAACCAAAGAGATATGGAATATCTCCCCAGTATGGTCGCCAAAATAAATGTTGAGGAAAAGATATGAATTTGTCTTACTCAAGCATTTTCGAATCTTTCTTGGCTAAGGCAAGATAGTCGAGAATATTACCCTATGTTTGTAGCCTCAAAATGTATTTCCCAATCCACAAGTATTAATTACAAGGGGCTTAGGATGGTTTTTTAAATAAAAGATTGTTGCAAAATAAAACATTTTTATGTAATTTTTTGAACATAACAGATCGCAAAAATTAAATGTGGAGATCAAAAGCAAAAATACCAAATCATAGATTAACACAAATGAGACAGAATAGCAATCACTTTATTTCATTCTAAGAATCAAAATTATCCTTCTCTTACAAAAATCTCTATGGGGAGCATGGACCAAGGTCAAACTTAGAAATCCCTGATGAAAACCATACAAAAGGACTCTGACAAGAAGTAAAAATTGAACTTTAAAATATGGATCAGCTTGCCACAGAATTCTGCCCACTTAACTCTGCACAATATCCTTTATCAATCATGAAACTCAATTCATAAAAAAACAAGTCTACACAAACTATCAAAGATAGATCAACACCTCTGAAACAAGCATCTGAATGATATGGTTCATCTTTGAACCTTGTTGTCTACAATAGGACCTTGTTCTCAAAAAGAGAATTAGGCCTTTAATAGATGAATAAATGAAAACTAAACTATCTTAATAAAACTCAAGAGAAAACCTTAGTATTATTTCTCCTTCTATTATCCTCTTGTCCTTCCTTCTTATTTGGCTTTTATGCATTCCAAATTAGTAGAAGTAGTTCAACGACCTCATTTAGTTAAGTTAACTAAAACTTAACTAATCTTTAGTTTAGGGGAAGTAATAATAATAATAATAATAATAATAAAGGGTATTTTATTAAATAATAACTAAGTAGGTGGGACCCTTTGTGACTCCCTTTATTTATTAACAAAAATAAACATAATTAGACAACCAATTAACACATGCTTCCTTGTGTCTCCCATAATTATTTCCACAATTTGAAATTTAAATATCAGAAATATTTAAAATTATATCCAAAACATGTAAATATCCACAATATCCCCAAAAATAGTTTGTTGTCCAAAAAGTTTTTGCAGTCCACTGTCCAAAATAAATCAATTATAAAAACATAATCAAAATCCATATTTTCCACTTTGAGAGGTAATTCTTCCTTTGTCACTGTTGTCCCCTTTAGAATTCCCAGAAACAGCCTTAGGTTGGGTGTAACCTTGAGGCTTGATCTCACTAATGACATGGGAGAAGTCATCCCTCAAGTGAATACATGAATACATTGACTTGGCTGAGTCACTTGAAGGAGAGGAGGGAGCAACAACATCTTTACCTTTGTCATGCACATGGTGAGCCTCAGTTTTGGGTCATTCTCTTGCATGGGAGGACTATACAGGTGAGTGTGCAGAGGAAATTTGAACATTTGGGTTTACAGGTGGAGGAGGAGGAGGTAATGACAATTTTGGCCAGCCACGATGGTGGGAGACTATTGGGTGAACAATATCCTACCATCCATCATTCTTGTGAAATTCAGGTTGCAAAGATACATGGGGATGCACATGGAAGGGAGGCCTCTCTAGTCTAGGCTGGACTATCCCTTGCCCAATCCAATTGAAAAACCCAGCCTGAAAAATCTAGTTCAACTCTTGAAGATCGGCATCAAAATGTATTGAGAATCTGGGCCTTCTAAGCCCTTTGTTCCAGTTTCCTCTACCCCTATTGTTTCAGCCATGAATTCCTCTGTTCAAGAAGCTCATCCTATATGCAACAATTATTAGCAAATATCTCTTAACAGACCACACATGACACTCTTAATATGAAACAAAGTTTGTGATGCAGGAGCATCGCCAACTCATCAAGGAGCATCGTCCAAGACAAGCGAGCCAGCACATATTTTGAAATACTTGGGAGTTGTTGCACCGCTCTTTATTGAATTCATTCATAAAGAAGTGCACTTGTACATTGTAAATGGACCTTGAGCCTTTAAGATCTCATCCTTATTAGATAGGAAGGCATTTAATAAATTTAATGCAGGTAGATAGGATATTTAATTCTAGATTAGACAGTTTTAGAATTGTGAGGGAAAACGGATATAGACACCCTCCTTTGTATCATTGTAACATTAGCAGCATTCAGAAGAGAGAGCAAGAAGAGAATTTGTGAAGAACCACCATGTACAGATATTGAATTAATAGAAAAGCTTTGATTCAATTCCATGGCTGTGTTATTCTCTGTGTATTGTTGATATTACGCTTATGAGTATTTGCTTCTGGTTATGCACTTGCTTTGATATGTTGTGTATGTGATTTCAGAGTTGAATTGAAATCTGTGAGAGTAGGAAATTAGTTTCAATTGTTTCTCTATACTGAACCAGAGAATTCCTGCAAGGAGTGCAGTGGAATTTCTCCGCAAGGAGTGTGTGACTGCAGGGTTCAAATAGGGATAACTTTTGTTCTAAGCTCTCAGAAGTGCAGATTTGGCACTGGAGCCATGCAAGACGTGCGCAGGCTGGACGAAGACTCAGAGTTGCGATTCTGAGTGAAAGGATATTAAGACTACTGCTGCAGGTGAGCGCGCGGAGTCGAGGAAGACTCAACGCTTGAGAGTGTTGAGGTCGAGCACAAGAGTGTGCACCAAGTCTGTGAAGGAGTCAGAGTTGAAAATATCAGAAAGGATAGTTCCTCGTGATACTATGGAGATGGACCAGAGAGAAGGTTCGAACAGGTCGGAGCTTTAGAGCAGAAGGAATTCCTCCAGGAGGAGGAATCGATGGACAGTTCTCGCAGGGAAGATTCGCGAAAACCCATCGACCGTCAGATCTTGGAGGAGTTGCGAGGGATTCAGCCCTTAGGCATAGGAAGGAACCCAGAGCCACCGGGATTTGGCTTATCAGGTTTTACGGAGGCAAAAGTTTCACATTTGCTGAAATCGTGAGTAGCGATTTCCTGAAGCCATTGGAGCCGTTGATCACTATAGGGACAGGTGGCACATGATCCCGGAGAGTCGGGATTGGGCATTCGGAACTTCCCGGTGCAAAGGAATTGCGACGGGTAAAATCGCGATCACACGATTCCCAATAGCACGGAGAGCAGAGGTGACGTGGAAAAGAGGAAGCACACGTGTGTATCGAAGTTCGGGGTTTGGAGATTTGTGGGGTAACTGAATCACAACATTTCATGTGCCGATTTCCTGATAGGGAAATCCCTGACGGGAACGGAAGCGTTGAATCTTTGACCCATATCGGGGTTCGGGACTCGTGAGGTATAGGGCACGCGAGCATAGAATTCGCGATATCGCGAATTTCGATTTCCCGACTATTAAGGGAGATCATTGGAGAGTGTTGTGGGTGATGAATTCCCGACGGGGAATTAGAGGAGCTTTGACGCTCTTCGGGCCAGAGATTTGAGAAGGTCCTAGTGAGAGCGATCGTTCTCCAAGGAGTGGGGAAGGTTGCGTCAGTGTGGTATCAGAGCGGGATTTTTACTCTTTGTTTCCGTGACAGAGAGGAGAAGGGAGTAAGTACACCATGCCGCCCAGAAGAGAGAGACAGTCACCCGACCCAGAGGACAGGGAGGTGAGAAGAAGGGGTAGACCGGCAGGGAATCCAGAAATGGAGCGCCAAATGAGAGATCTCCGAGCAAGGCTTGAAGAGATGGAGACAGCGTAGTGACGTGGAGTTGGTGTAGGGGATCTTAGAGATTCTGAAGTGGAAGAAGAAGCTGAACATGAACAGGTCACGACAGAGGATGCATCAACAGAGCGATTAATCAAAGCTATCGCCAGGATGAGTTCCAAGACTAAAATGGATATTCCAGCGTATGAAGGAATCCTGGATGCAGAAGAATTGTTGGACTGGGTCAGAGCTCTTGACACCTGCTTCGATTACGAGGATATCGAAGAGGATAAGAAGATAAGGCATGTTATTACCAAGTTGAAGGGACATGCAGTGTTATGGTGGGATGAGCTTCAGGCAGATCGACGTTGAAGAGGTAAGAAAAAGATTAAAAGCTGGGACCAGATGATCATGAAGATGAAAGCGAAGTTCATCCCGAGAGATTATCAGATCACACTGTTCAGGCAGATGCAGAACCTGAGACAGAAGTTGATGACGGTGAAAGAGTACACCGAGGAGTTTTACAAGCTCAATATTCGAGCAGGTCATCGGGAGAGCGATGATGAGAAGCTAGCGAGATACCTGAATGGTATGAGGTATGACATTCAGGATGAATTGAGCATGGTAACCATCAGGACGGTGGAGGATGCTTACCAGATGGCTCTAAAAGCCAAGGAGAAGCTGAGCCCAAAGCAAGGTCAGCGAGGGCGAGGCAGAAGACAGCCAAAAGGCAAAGCGGTTGCCCAGGAGAAATATCAGAAGTCCAAAGAGGAATGGAAGAGACCTCAGGGTAAGGTTGAAAGAGGCGGAACCTCACAACAAGGGCAGCCATATGTTGAGCCGAGAGGACAACAGAATGATCAGCGGGGGGATTATGTTGATGCAAACACACTTCCTTGTACTAGAGGTCGAGGTAGAGGAAGAGGAGGAGTTATCACATGTTTTACATGTGGGAAAAATGGGCACAAGTCATTTGAGTGTCCAGAGAAGAAGAAAGACGCAGGAGAAGCTCACATCACTAAGGCGCAAAGGCGTGATGCTGAGTCAGAAGATGCAGACAGTGGAATATCGCTTGGGATGCATAAGGTTCTTTTGACACCTGAGAAAGAGGTGGAAAGTGCGGTGCATAGGAGCAGACCGTTCAGAACAGCTTGCACAGCCAAGGACAGGAAATGCAAAGTTATTGTGGACAGCGGGAGCACTGACAATCTTGTTTCAACCGAGATGGTAGAAAATCTAGAGCTGGAAACGACTAATCACCAGAGTCCATATAAAGTCTCGTGGCTACAGAAAGGACACCAAGTAAGTGTTACTAAACAATGCTTGGTTGAGTTCAAAATAGGGAATTATAATGATAAGATTTTATGTGATGTCATTCCCATGGATGTCTGTCATGTATTGCTGGGTAGACCATGGCAGTATGACCGAAATGTGATTCATGATGGGAAGATGAACACCTATACACTGGAGAAGAATGGGAGAACCCATAAGTTGCTTCCAATAAAGGATAAAGAAGTGAAACTAGAAGTAAGCAATACCATACTTCTCATGAGTGGGAAGGAGCTTCTCACAGAGATGGAGAAGAAGGAAGATCCACAATTCTTTGTGTTCAGGAAGCCGAGAATTGTCCTGACTAGCACAAGAGTGGACGACTTGCCAGACGAGATTCAGGAACTGCTGGGAGAGTTCGCTGATATCATCGTGGCCGAATTATCTCGTTCGTTGCCACCGATGAGGAGTGTGAGTCATCACATCGATCTCATACCAGGAGCTAGTTTGTCGAATAAGGTTGCGTACAGGTTGACGCCTCAGGAAAATGAGGAGGTCAAGAACCAGGTACAGGATTTGTTGGATAAAGGACTGGTCAGGGAGAGTTTGAGTCCGTGTATTGTTCCGACAGTACTAAGTCCAAAGAAGGATGGAGGCTGGAGGATGTGTACAAACTCCAGAGCGATTAACAAAATTACCATCAGGTACAGATTTCCACTACCGAGAATGGATGATCTGATGGATTGCCTGAGTGGGGAAAATTATTTCTCAAAGATTGATCTGAAGAGTGGATATCATCAGATTCACATGAGAGAAGGTGATGAATGGAAGACAGCATTCAAGACAAACGAAGGTTTGTATGAATGGCTGGTCATGCCGTTTGGATTGACAAACGTGCCGAGCACATTCATGAGGTTGATGAATGAAGTCCTGAGGGAATTCATCGGGAAGTTTGTCGTCATATATCTAGATGATATATTGATCTTTAGTAAGACAAAGGCCGAACATTTGAAACATTTGGCCACAGTGATGAGAAAGCTACAGTAGGAGAAGATGTTGCTCAACATGAAGAAGTGTTCCTTCATGAAAACAGAGCTCATTTATTTGGGTTTTTTCATATCGGTGAATGAGTTGAAAATGGATCCTGAGAAGGTAGAAGTGATCAAGAATTGGCCATCACCCAGAAATGTTTTTGAGGTGAGAAGTTTTCATGGACTGGCTAGTTTCTACAGGAAATTCATTAGAAATTTTAGTGGAATAGCACCGCGATGATGGATACCGTGAAGAAGTGACACAAGACTTTTCATTGGACAGCAGAGGCTGAGAAGAGCTTCAATCTGTTGAAGTGGAAGATCACAAAGCAACCGATTCTGGTGTTACCGGACTTCAAGAAGACATTTCAGGTGAAATGTGATGCAAGCGGATACGCCATAGGAGCGGTCTTGAGTCAGGAGGACAGGCCAATTGCATATTTCAGCGAGAAGTTGGATGAAGTAAAGCTGAAATACTCCACATATGATAAAGAGTTTTATGCCATCATACAGGCATTAAAGAAGTGGAGGCATTACTTGATACCCAAAGAATTTGTATTGTACAGCGATAATCATGCATTGCAGTTTGTAAGTCAACAGGATAAGTTGAACCAGAAAGATGCAAAATGGGTAGAGTACATGCAAAATTTCACGTTTGTAACTAAGCACATTTCAGGAACTGCTAACAAAGTGGTTGATGCTTTGAGCAGGAAATGTTTGTTGTTGCAGGAATTCAAAGTCAAGACGTTGGGCTTTGAAAATCTCAGGGACATGTACGCAGGAGATGCAGATTTTGCAGAGGCATATGAAGCAGCTGAGAATCCCATTCTAAGAGATCAGAGCCCATGGATAGATTACATGATCCAGGAGGGATTTCTATTTAGAGGCAATCAATTGTGGATTCCATATTGCTCCATGAGGGAGAATTTGCTAAAGGAAAAGCACAGTGGAGGTTTAGCAGGGCACTTTGGTCATGACAAAACATTTGCGAAGCTGAGGGAATCGTATTTTTGTCCGGGCATGCGAGAAGATGTCAAGAGGTTTGTTGACAGGTGTCGAATTTGTCAACATTCGAAGGGCCGGAAGCAGAATGCAGGTTTTTATCATCCATTGCCCATACCGGAGAGGCCATGGGAGGCGATAAACATGGATTTTGTATTGGGTTTACCGAGAACACAAAGAGGGGTTGATTCCATCTTTGTAGTGGTTGATAGGTTTTCAAAGATGGCACATTTTATCCCGTGTCAGAAGACCAGCGATGCAACGCACATCGCAAACTTGTTTTTCAAAGAGATTGTTAGACTCCATGGATTACCGAGAAGCATAGTCTCGGACAGGGATACCAAGTTCATAGGTCATTTTTGGAGGACGCTATGGAAGAAGCTAGGGACTAATTTGGCTTTTAGTTCGACTTACCATCTGCAGACAGACGGACAGACCGAGGTGGTCAACAGAAGCCTTGGAGACTTGCTGAGGATCCTGGTAACAAAACACCATAGCAGCTGGGACAATGTGTTGCCACAGGCAGAGTTTGCTTACAACGTCTCTGTGAATCGAAGTACAGGCAAAATCCCATTTCAGGTTATGTATGGGACACAACCGAGGGGAGTTTTTGAATTGAGGGAGTCAGACCAAGTTGCAACTAGCAGTGCTAGCACTGAAGAGTTCGTTGAGGCGATGACGGAACTTCACGGCAGGGTGAAGCAGCGACTGATGGATTCAAATCAGGAGTACAAGCACAGAACCAATCAGCGGAAGAGACAAATTTAGTTTGAAGTTGATGATTTAGTTCTAGCACACCTGAGAAAGGAAAGGTTCCCAAGGGGAACATATAAAAAATTAAAAATGAAAAAGATCGGACCTTGCAGAGTCCTGAAGAAGTTCGGGGAGAACGCATATGAAATTGAGTTGCCAGATGGCATCGAGATATCTCCGATATTTAATGTTTCAGATTTATACCCATATAAGACTGGGGAAGCAGAGGTGGAACTGAAGAACCAGTGATCCAGTGGCAGAAGAAATTACCAGTAGCAGAAAAGCCGCAGATGGAGTGCATACTAGACAAGCGAGTAGGGAAGAAGACCAGGCGAAAACAGTATTTTGAGTACCTGGTGAAATGGAAGAATCACCCAATGGAGGATGCCAGCTGGGAAACCGAAGCGATGATACAAAAGCATGGACAAACTGTGCAGGAACTCATGGACAGAAGCCCATGAAAATTTTCAAGCCGAGGAGTATGATGCAGGAGCATCGCCAACTCATCAAGGAGCATCGTCCAAGACAAGCGAGCCAGCACATATTTTGAAATACTTGGGAGTTGTTGTGCCACTCTTTATTGAATTCATTCATAAAGAAGCGCACTTGTACATTGTAAATGGACCTTGAGCCTTTAAGCTCTCATCCTTATTAGATAGGAAGGCATTTAATAAATTTAATGTAGGTAGATAGGATATTTAATTCTAGATTAGACAGTTTTAGAATTGTGAGGGAAAATGGATATAGACACCCTCCTTTGTATCATTGTAACATTAGCAACATTCAGAAGAGAGAGCAAGCAGAGAACTTGTGAAGAACCACCATGTACAGATATTGAATTAATAGAAAAGCTTTGATTCAATTCCATGGCTGTGTTATTCTCTGTGTATTTTTGATATTACGCTTATGAGTATTTGCTTCTGGTTATGCACTTGCTTTGATATGCCGTGTATGTGATTTCAGAGTTGAATTGAAATCTGTGAGAGTAGGAAATTAGTTTCAATTGTTTCTCTATACTGAACCAGAGAATTCTTTCAAGGAGTGCAGTGGAATTTGTCCGCAAGGAGTGCGTGACTGCAGGATTCAGATAGGGATAACTTTTGTTCTAAGCTCTCAGAAGTGCAGATTTGGCACTGGAGCTATGCAAGACGTGCACAGGCTGGACGAAGACTCAGATTTGCGATTCTGAGTAAAAGGAGATTAAGACTGCTGCTACAGGTGAGCGCGTGAAGTCGAGGAAGACTCAACGCTTGAGAGTGTTGAGGTTGAGCACAAGAGTGTGCACCAAGTCTCTGAAGGAGTCAGATTTGACAAGCTCGGGAAGGATAGTTTCCCATGATACTGTGGATACGGACCCAGGAGAAGGTTCGAACAGGTCGGAGCTTTAGAGCGGAAGGAATTCCTCGAGGAGGAGGAATCAATGGTCAGTTCTCGTAGGGAAGATTCACGAAAACCCGTCGACTGTCAGATCTTGGAGGAGTTGCGAGGGATTCATCCCTTAGGCACAGGAAGGAACCCAGAGCCACCGGGATTTGGCTTATCAGGTTTTACGGAGGAAAAAGTTTCACATTTTTTGAAATCGTGAGTAGCGATTTCCCGAAGCCGTTGGAGCCGTTGATCACTATAGGGACAGGTGGCACACGATCCCAGAGAGTCGGGATTTGGCATTCGAAACTTCCCGGTGCAAAGGAATTGCGACGGGTAAAATCGCGATCACGTGATTCCCGATAGCACGGAGAGAAGAGGTGACGTGGCAAAGAGGAAGCGCACGTGCATATCGGAGTTCGGGGTTCGGAGATTTGTGGGGTAAGTGAATCGTGACATTTCATGTGCCGATTTCCCGATAGGGAAATCCCCGACAGGAATGGAATCATTGACTCTTTGACCCATATCGGGGTTCAGGACTCGTGAGGCATAGGGCACGCGAGCATAGAATTCGCGATATCGTGAATTCCGATTTCCCGACTGTTAAGGGAGATCATTGGAGAGTGTTGTGGGTGAAAAATTCCCGACGAGCAATTAGAGGAGCTTTGACGCTCTTCGGGCCATAGATTTGAGAAGGTCCTGGTGAGAGTGATCGTTCTCCAAGGAGTGGGGAAGGTTGCGTCAGTTTGGCTCAGAAATTAACATAAGACCCATGCAATCCAATCCATAAAATTTATTTAATATTTTTCAAATGAGCAGGGGGTGAGATAGGGTTCATGGGATATCTGGGGGGATTGTAATAAGTGAAAAAGTGATATCATGACAGGGATTATGAACATGATTATTGCTTGATAATTCGTTAAATAATTGATTGTGCAAACAATACCAAAATATATCATCTTCCATCTATCTTTGTATCATTTTTTTATCACTGGCATACAAAGTTTTATTTCTATTTTAGTGAATAGGGTGTGCAAAATGAATTTGGGATCGTGAGGGGATTTATAATGAGCAAAAAAAGTGAGAAAATGAGATGGAATTATACGTATATTGTTCATAGAATAAATTAAATCAAACATCAATCATAACTCTGTTTCAATTTCAATCCAAAAAGCATCCACTTCCAAGACCCAAAAAACATTTAATTGTTCCTCAATTTCATACATATCTCTCATTGTCTTCAATAAACAATTTAATTTCCTAGAAATATTCAATCTATAACAATCTGTGTATTTTGTATACTAACTATGCAAACATTTCCAATTCCACAGTAACAATATATCCATTTGAACCACAATACTATTTTCTCTAGTGTTGATTTCTTCCCTTTAAAAAAAAAAAACAATCATAATACGCACAGTGACTCCCATTATCTATATCCGATATTCATCCTTAGTAATAAAAAATAATAGATTTATGATAAACAATCAACAGTCATTGTCATCTAACAAATATCAGGCTTGATTTAATCACCCACATGTCCCTTTTCAAATCTGGATAGAACCCAAGCATGTTTAATGAATCTATCATACACACAGGTCTTCGACAATGTAATTGACATAATCTTGATTTGACAATGATATTCAACACAAAATATGTATCCCTAAGCTTGATATTTGTGTTCATTAACATATACAAACTTCCTTTTAAAATAAATGATCCATAAAATAAAAAACCATATGATGCATGAAGAGAACAGAACCATATAGACACACGTGTGTCTCTTTAACACTTGACAGGACCAAGATTATATTTGACGAATCGATTATACACATGTTCCTTTACAACTCAAGTTGAATCATGATCATGCTAGGATTCAACACAGTAAGAAAGACTATAGTCAACTAAAACGAAAGCTCTCGGTTGTAGGTAACCATACTTTTATTTCTATTCAAACAAATTCATCACAGAGAGGAAACACAGGAATTCAACCAAGAGATGGTATTGAAAATAGAGAACCCGTGCCCTTGAATAAATACCACAATCATTTAACCGGTAACCAAAATCTTGGCATAACCCCAAAATATGCCTGAGGAAAATAGAAGCAAGTCAGGCTTCAATAGAACCAAGTCAAGCTCTTTAGAATTTAAATGTAGAGAGGTAACTAAAGTATGCTCAACCTTAGAAAACACAGAGAGCTCATAATCTTTTACCTCCTCAATAATTTACCACGGAGAAGCAACCACAGGTAACAAATATAATGTTGGAAGAAAAGAGAGCCATGCTCTTTTAAAACACCATAGTCTTTCAACTTATAACCCCACTATCTTGACAAAGTCATAAAGAGAATGATCAAGCAAAAATAAGACAATTCGAGCTTAACAACCCGAGCACACACAGATGCCTCTAAAACTTTATTGCAAAGAGGAAACAAGGGTTAATTTAAACAATGAAGAATCCTCAAAACACAGAGAGATTGTGTCTCTTCCAACACCCAGGAGGTCTATAACCATTGAAAAATAATTGACAGTGAGGTTTCATAACATAACAGTCGGCCATTATAAAAGAGATAAGAGGAGCGAGTGTTAAAAATTCTTGTGAAAGGAATTACATAGCACAACCCGTATCTATTTGATACATACATAGGCCTCCATTAAACATTCTGGGAAAAACAAGATTGGACTGTGGAATACTTCCAATGAAATTACAGTAAATAACAAGCCATACAAAAAATAGGTCAGGGTTTAGCCAAAAAGAACCACACCATTGTCAACAGTTGCATTGCAACCTGGAGAATGAATCACAAAAATCAACCGAGACAAAAGAGGGTTGACAAAAACTAATACCCAGACTGGTGGTAAAACCCCATGTGAATAAAACTCAAGACTTGTTGCACTTTATTTCACAGAGAACCAAAATAACCCCAAGCTTACCACCATTTTCTTTTAAACCAACAACCAATGCGTAGACTTTACAATCAATAACTACCATTTATTCTCTTAAAAATGCCAACATTCCACAGTAATCACAGAGAACACCATAACACAGCATTGAATACCCAGTCGAAAATTCAAGAAAGACACATAACCCATGCAATCCTAAGCCACCATTTGATTCATAATACAGAGAGTCCATCATGGATGAAAAGAAAATACCATACCTGTGAAAAATTGCTTCAATGACGAATTGGTTTGAGTTTTCCCCTTCCAAAACCTGAAATCGCAGAGCTTCCACAACTAACAGAGAAAAATGCAACTATGCTAGGGTGACAAGCTCAAGGGAGGTTGGGAGTGGCATGCATTAAATGCACATTGCTTCCTCACCTGGACTTATTCAATTTTACGTACTAGCCAGTCCATCAACCATTAAATTCAACCATATAACCATTGCATAAATTCAATGCCATATCTATTGTATAGTGTGCCACCTGAAACATGTCACCACTTTAATAATAACCATATGTTACATTACCATATGTGCCTCCATATAACTCTTTAATAAAAATTGAATAATCCTTTAACCAAAACACATAGTATAGTGGCTAGGTCCACCATTTCACATTTGTCCCAAGGTTTATATATAATCTTTTTACCATAGCTTTAGAACTTATCCATAGCTTTTTCCTTTTTGTTTTGAGCTAGCTCCCATTTTATTATCTTTTTCATAAATCATATATGGATTATTAATCAATGTTATAACATAACATAACATAGCACATGTAAACAACATAATCCTCATACCCATGGCACTTCCTTGTATCGTAAATAAATATCAACAACATTTAGATACAATGCATCAACCACCCATTTGGCATATCAGATGAAACCAATACTGCATCATCAACTGTATAGGACTGTGTAAGCAACATCATAACAACAACAACATATAATCATAACATGTCTATCTTTGCACCTCTAGTCTACAAGGGGGTCCCACCTACTAGTTAAATATTATTATCATAAATAAATAATAGCGCTTAGCAATCCTTTGCGGGCAGAATTCATCTTTGTGATTTTAATTGTCAACACAAAGTAAATATATTATTATAGAAACATATAATTCATTCTTAGTTATAGATTTAATGCACAACAAATAAACTCATAATACAAAAAAAAAACAATATTAAACATTTATCTTTTATAAACAGTTGTGAAACTAATTTCTTGGGACGAACGTTCCACCCAACTATAGACTTGTTGTTCCAAATCTCAACAGCAAGTCACCCCCAATTTGAGGTCGGTAATCCACAAAAGAGGTTGGTCTCCCATTTTCCACTCATAGCTCAGAAAACTGACAACCCACTAGTATTCTCCTACAATTATCTCAAGTTTCCACCAGATTTCTTCCTCTTGACCTGCCCAACCCAAGGATTGTACCCCTTCATTGATCTTAGTCCTTCAAGTTTCACATTCATTTAGCAGGGTATCTATAGCACAAGTAACCAGGAATATCTCAACTGGGAAACTCAAGGGAACTCATTGCCAGGAAAACTACTAGCAACAATAGAAAACACTTTCTATTATAGTGAAACTCACACAGGAGTTTACTCTGCAGTCTTGACAACTTGGATCTTCAATATTTAGCTCCAAAATTATCCAAAAATGCTCCAACATGCTCTAGAATTCACCCTCCATGGTTGTTCCAAATCCAAGATCTCTTTTATTCTCTCTTCTTGCTCCTCGTGCACAAAAATTGAATGTGTAAAATTGTTGTTTCTCCCCATATGAATTTCTCTCCTTTGGCTTGCTTTCTTGACCCACACACTTCCCCAAGTTGATTGTACTCATCCTCCCATGTTCCCAATAAATATAGGATATGACCCCTCACACTCACCCTCTTACATGTATTCAATGATTGGCATTGGGGACACTCAATCAAAAATAGAGTTTAATACATAATGATAGTAAAATTCAACAATGTGGGTTGGATAAATAGGCATGGGTAATTCCCCCTTGGACCCCTCTTGGCCATTATCTTATCCCCTCCCCTCTCTTGTGGATTAATTCACCCCCCATCTTTGCCCATGTCCCCTTAGTATCTGACATCACATTTTATTATTACAACATAGAAATAGAATTTGCATATTACATTGTTTGTCCATAACCACACATTATATCTACATTAGGCATTAATTAAACTGGGGATTATAGTGGGGATGTTACATTCTGATGCCCTTCCAATGGACTCACATATTTATTTCGATGAACCCAATTCTAGCTATTCATCGAAATCCTTTCATCGCACTCTCAACGACCGTACCCATCGGTCGAACGTCCAATGTAACAAACTTCCATGTGGCAGTTGTGGAGAGATTTTACCAAACAGATATTCAATGCAATTGTGACACTCATAGAGCTAACATTAATGCGATGCGTTGGGATGAAACATGTCATTTTCCAAGAAATTGTCATCATCCAAGTCGTTTTCATTTTACCGACACCTTCAATTGTTAGTATGTCATATGTTCATGTAATTACCATTGGAAACCCAACGTAGAAGCCATTGAAATTGTGACCTTATGATCGGTCACCTACATCAGAGTGGAAATTATCTAGAGAGTGTAGTTCATCGGGAGTCCAACGATATGGCATGGTAGATTTGTTGTATTGACAATGCCATCGTGGGAAAATTCCATTGGAGTGGTGATGCATGAGATCTCCAAGGTCGTCAAAGTTGTGAAGTACGAGAGGGAATAATTTGTCAAAATATCGTGGCATCAGAGATTCAATTCTTGTATATTAAAGTAAAAAAAAAATCAAATTGTTGGTTAACACTGCATTGGACATAGGGAGCATATAGATGTGTTAGAATAAGAAGAGGAAGAGGTTGAGCCAGATGTAGATGAAATTGTTCTCGGTAAATGATGATATAGATGATTAGGATTAGGGTTTATATTGTTTCATAAAATCCTAATTCAATCTTGTTATAACCTTCACATCTAAAAATGCATAGTCACACTTAAGAAATGCAAGTTTTTCTTTTAAACTGTAATTTATTTTGTTGTACAGAAATGCATGCCACGCTTCACAAAAATACATGCTCAGGTCTTTATACACCTACAATTTGAGTGATTCAAGTTTTTGAGGGTGTCTTAGATAATTTTACACCTATCTAAATATTTATATTTCATTTGCAAACATAAAACTAGTTGTTGTGTAAAAGAGGAAAAGTCTACCTTGTAAATTGAGAGACTAAAACTATAGAAAGTGACCTAATGGAAATGCATAGGCGTGCTTCTATATAGATCCATATTTACTGATATAAGATTTGGGGTGAATTCAATAACATTATAAATCTATATATTTCATCTGGAGTGCATTTTAAAATGACTAAGGACTTCTACCTTGAACCAAGAATCAAGGATTTTTGTAAAATGGAGGGTAAAATTGTGTTACTATAAAATAAGAAAGACTAAAGTGGAATACCTAAATGAGAAAAATTCTTGTTTTTCTTTTAAATTGTAATTTTTGCAATTGTGCAAAATGCACGCCATGCTTCAAAAATGTATGCCCAAGTTTTAACACACCTACAATTTGAGTGATTCAAGTTTTTGAGGTTGTCTTAGATAATTCTACACATGTCTACATATTTATATTTTCATTTACAAATATAAAGTGATTGTTGTGTAAAAGAGGCAAAATTTCCCTTGTAAATTGAGAGACCAAAACAGTACAAAGTGACCTAATGGAAATGCACACCCATGCTTCTATATAGCTCCAAATTTAGTGATCTAAGATTTGGGGTGAATTTAATAACATTTTGAATCTACATATTTCTTCTAGAGTGCATTTAAAATGACTAAGGACTCCTACCTTGAACCAATATTCAAGTTTTTTTGTAAAATGGAGGGTAAAACCGTCTTACTGTAAAATGAATGCCTAAGACTCATATTACCTCCAAATTGAGTGGCTCAAATTGTGTATTTTGGATTTTATCATTTTACATCTAACCATACTTTAGTTATGCATTTTGGAAACTAAAACTAGGTAGTGTGTGTAAAGGCTAAAAGTTTCCTTGTAAATGCAAAAAAATGCATAAAAATGCATGAAAATTGGGCATGATGAAAAATGCACGCCCTAGGAAGAAGCATCCATGTATGGTGTTGGTAATTTACAAGTTACAGGCCTACGGTTTGTTGTAAACCCTAAGGAATGTATACTAGGGTGTTTTGTGCCTAGAATTTAGTAAAGGGTTGAAATAGACATGAATCTTTGGGAACTGCGCACACACACTAACTAAAGTGGGAAAATGAGTACTAAATACCTGTTTCCATGAGCTTGATTGGGCAAGAGCTTGTACAACCACATCACACATAGGCTAGTTTTTAGTTGCATTTACATTGATAAGACTTACAAAAATCATCAGAGAATAAAAGGTTGTATGAATGAATAATAATTAAATAAATAAATAGACATATCAACATGTACGAGACTCTAGAAAGACTAAAATGGAATACTTGAATGAGAAAAATACATTTTTGTCTTTTAAACTGTAATTTCTACATTTGTGCAAAATGCATTCTCATGTCTTAACACACCTCCAATTTGAGTGATTCAAGTTTATGAGGTTGTCTTAGATAATTTTACACCTATACATATATTTATATTTTCATTTGCAAACATAAAAGTGATTGTTGTGTAAAAGAGGAAAAATATACCCTGCAAATTGAGAGACCAAAACAATAGAAAGTGACCTAATGGAAATGCACACTCATGCTTCTATATAGCTCCAAATTTAGTGATATAATATTTGGGGTGAAGTTAATGACATTAATCTTTGGCAATTGTGCACACACACACTCACTAAAGTGGGAAAATGAGTACTAACTACATGTGTCAATGAGCTCAATGAGGCAGGAGCTTGTACAACCACATCACACATACGCTAGTTGGTAGTTTCATTTCCATTGTGAACACCTATAGAAATCATTAGAGAATAAAAGGTTATATGATTGAATAATAATTAAATAAATAAACAGACAAATCAAGATGTACAAGACTCTAGAAAGACTAAAATGGAATACATGAATGAGCAAATTACTTTTTTTTTTTTGAAACTATAATGTTCTTGATATGATCATTGAGAACCTTACCATCTACATATAGCTCAACTTCTTAATCTTCTTCATACAACACATCTACTTTCTCCTATGCATCATCTTCTTCTTCAATATTATCTTCTTCCGCTACATTATAATTTATAGGCCTTCCTCTTGGATCATATCTAAAAACATATGACCACCCCATTTTACCTAGAACATCTGAGTAAAAGAAACACTCACATTGGCTTGGAAGAACATAAAGGTCAGTACCCAGCTCAAGCGTCCTTGTATTAACCATGCTAAATCCATTATCATGCTCAATAAAAATTATTTCAAGATCACGTTCATTCATCTGTAACATGTACCATTTGACCTCCAATAAGACTAATTTAAAGGATTTAAAGTCACATTCAAGTATATCATTCAAATGCCCATAATATCTATTTTCATATACCTCTGGATGCCTATCACTTCTAGAGGAAACATCAGTGACCCAAAATACTATAGTTATGCCACAATCAAACATTTTTTTTTTCTTTTCATCAAAATTTTTGATGTGAAATTTGCAGTGATTGCACCACATAGCCTTGTGGTGTTTCAACTACATTATGCCCAACACGTAAAAAATGCATTGTCAATTAATTAACATATTAAGAATTACTAAATATTTTAAGAAAATAAAAGACCACATACATTAATATAATGGAAAATAAGTAAAAAATGTGGGTGAATATGCTTGCATGTTTATCATTTAAACCATATGCTAAATCAAATTCCCTATGTGTAATATTGGTATCTTTATTATGATGAGCCTCTTTAACCAATGTAGTCGCCCCTTCCCATGATAACCTACCATAACATTGTATACATCGTTATATCCATACCTTCATCCAATCAATATTGTTTTAAATGTATAAATGCAATGCATCCCACTCTCGAACAACTATATCAAAAAATAACAACTCATCAATAAATGGGTACCATGGAAAAGGTTTATAATTGATGGAAGAATAAAATTAAATAGGTACGATATAGATGAAATTGAATAAACAAAAGTATTGTATCTATCTATAATCTAATTACCTTTCACATTCCTCATTCTACCTTTCCCCAACAAGACCTCTCGTTCAAATTTGTTGATGGAGTTGACATCCCAAATGAGAGGCACATTCATATATGTTGCTAATTTAGGAATATACTAACTAATATAAACCAAGGATTGATATACCATATAACCCTCAGGACGTGCTCTTTGTCTAACAAAGGCCTTTAATGATTTCAAATGCCTCTCCACCATCCACATTGACCTTGTGTGTACAAGTCCACACATTTCACTCTTGTCATCTCAGTGTATGAGGTAGTTTTCTTGTGCATTGAAAAATGTCGAAGGTAGGTACTTTTTCATTTCACACATTAGGTGAGTAAGTTCTCTCCTCCAATACTTTATAAATTATTTATGAACTTATTTAGATGACAACCACCTACACATGATGCAATAAATTCATAGGTTTAAGTATATACATTGCAAGTAAAACACATGTGAACAAGTTCTGCAACGAATAATTTTCATAGAAATCATTACTTACCTCATGTATTTGTCAAGCTCACATATGATTTATTTCATGTTTTTGTCAAAGTTGTCTAGGAGATATAGAGGTAGAACATATTGTAACAAAATGGGAATCATTATAAACATTAGAGGAAGATAAAACTGTAACAAAAAAATACGAAAAAGATGTATACCAATATAGAAATATAACAAAATAATTACCTTAATGAAGGTATGTCACTCACGACTTTTCACCCCACCAAAATCATCTTTCTTGATTAATATATTATTTATGTTTGAAAAAAATCTCGTGGGAAATTTAATTTTCCTAATGACCTCTTTTACTACATTGCTTTGTTTCTCTGTAAATAACCATGGAAGACTATCTTGACATCCATCGCCATTTGAACTAATCACATTTTTCATTGCATGATTGGCTTCTTGAATGTCACCAAAAATTTTGCTAAGTTTTTCTTTGTCACTCCTTCCATATAATATTATCCATAATGTTTATGCTACATTCTTCATGATATGCATTGTATCAAACAAATGGGCTATTTGTAGATGCTCATAATAGGGCAACCTACTGAATTGTATAGGGTATATTTTCATTCCTCGTGGAAGCCCATTAATTCCTTGACGACATTTATGGAAAATAAATGAGATTACAACAATGATTGTTATATACAATAAACAAAATTAAATACAAATTAAAATTGTAAAACATTAATATATATTATACATATACTAATTGTTTACCTTGATATTTCTATTATATTCCAACTTCCATAGGTGAGGTGTCATTCTTCGTGGTTTTATTCGTGTCTCTTATTTCAAATTGAAAAGATGTTTTTCTATAGCTCAATACCTATGGTTCTTAGGGAGGAAGTTCTTATACTCATCAAACACTTCCTTTCCTAAACTTATTGAACGATGAGATTTCATCCTAAGACCACATATTGGACATGCAAATTTACCCTTTGTTTGAAGGCCTAAAACATATAGATTAATGTCAATATCGATTATGTACCAAGGAATTATTTTAAAAACATGCATGATATTTTCAAAAAATTATATTCTATTAAAGTGAAATAGTACATTACATACCACCAAAATGTGTTAGCCCTGGCGCATCATGAATTGTCCATGTAATTATTACATGGAATTGAAATGTTTTTTTCTTAATGGTCTAGAGATGTCGTACATAGTGGTGTTGGCCCATAACTTTAGTAGCTCATCGAGAAGAGGCTTGATATATACATTCATATCTTTAACATGGTACTTACCTAATTGATTGAAAATACACATCATTACTACCTTTTGTATATGTATATATAAGAAATTATGCAACAAACAAGATAAATGAAATGCTACATTAAACAAATTATTAGAAACAAATACCTAGAACAATCATTGCCAACATTGTGTGCTCCCTTTTTATTGACATCCAAGGAGAAAGGTTATTGTTTATAACAAAAATAGGTTATTGTTTAAACATTATGCTCCCTTTTTATTGACATCCAAATGGATTGGCACCATCAACTCCCAATGAAAACCTAATATTATGAGTTTCTTCTTTAAAAATTGGCCATCTTTATTTGATGTTCCTAAATGCATAACCATTTGCAGGCATTCTAATAACACCATCTTCACTTTTTTTCTATGCATGGTAATTCATAAATTGTTCTAACAGTTGTTGCAAATGTGGAATTATGGGAATATGATGAAGAACCTTGCGAGGCATGTGTTGTGTTACTTGATCGGTTCGATATTTACTGATTTGACATTGCAAGAATTTATTTTCCGATGCATATTTTCCATAATGTATAATATGATCATTAGGACATGCATTAATAGCTTGATACTCCATTCCAATATCTTTCATAATTGTAGATAATTCTCAGTATGTGCTAGGTAAAGTATTTTATGATGGTAGGAGAAATTCACTTAACAATCTACAACATAAAATATAACTAGTTAATGTAAAGAATATTAATATTAAATATTGCATCCTTAATGTATAAATTAAGTAATAACACTAAGAATAGAGAAGCAAAACAAAACTAGACATTTTATGTATACGTGACAAATTATATTACATACCTTAGGATATGGGTAAGACAAGTGTTTGAAAAAGCATTCAATACTTTCAAGTTCACCAACAACAATACAACAGAGAGAAGATTTGTCCTCGAGACTTCATAAATGGGTTGTTGTGACTTCTCACTCAGAGGTACATCATGAATATCATCAAAATTTTTATCCATTGGGGCAAAGGCATCCTATATAAATCTATTTATACCATCATTATCAACTATATTATTATTAGTATCATCTTCTTCCACAGGACTAACTTGATCTCCAATATTCACTCCATCTTACTCAATGTGTACAATAGGATTTGTACTACTACTTGGCACATTCCCAAGATCTCACTTAGGATGCTCTTTCTTTATAGTTAAAAACAATAAAAAATTATTAGTGTGTGTAACGAATATTAAAAGAATAGAAATTTCTACGAATACAACTAATACAAACACATATTATGAGTTTAAATTACCAGGGGATGATATTCATACCCCCTTCAATGTGTTCAAACTGTCTTCAATGCCTTTCAATTGTTGTTTCTTCTTCTATTGAAGCCCCTGCATTGATTTCAAGAGAAATAACATTTCCTATCACCCTTTTCTTCCAATTCCACACATAACCTTTGAAGTGTTCTATCATTTTCCTCTAGAGTAATGTTATATGGAATTGTAATTAATTGTTACAAAAAAATCCAATGAAGCAATATAAGTACAATATTAAAATATATTCTACATGTTATCCCCATTTTGTGGGATAACTAAGGAGATTATGTCTCGAGGCCCACGGGTTGCAGATATGGAGTATCGAAAGACTACATGACCAACAGTATCCACTTGCACAGATGGAGACCCTTCTCACCACCATAGAGGTATGGATTTTCATATGGCATCCACCACACCAGTTGGATTTCGAGAGGCATTGGACCTTTATCCATGAGGTACAAGTCAGGTATTATGGTGAGTGTCATTTCAATATTTGAGGAATTTGAGTATGTTGTATCTTAGACTACTTTAGATTTCATGACATATGATTGGACATTATTCCTTTTTCCCCGTTTCACCTTGGTGGTTGACATTGTTCCCTAGTAAGTGGTATTTCTCAAGAATAGTTTTTCTACTAGGAACTCTCTTAAAGATCCATCATACCATTCCCATCCATACTTACCACTTTCCATCACTTAAACCCCCCATTTCCTTATCTCTTGGGATTTTAGGGTGTATTGATCCAAGAAGGGGTCGTCCCTCATTCTATGGGAAGAAGGGGTTGCAGGCCTATAGGGATTGTTGTTGGCTAAAAAAGATAAGAGCTTATATATAAACCTTCCATATGCTTCACCTAGGGATCTCCCAAGAAAGAAATGAAATGCTTATCTATAAGAAAATGGGGGCCCACAAGAATAAATGATAGAATTACACGAGAGTTAGTTGGAGGATAGGAGGTCTCATCACGAGCCGACCTATCACAATCATGGATATCTATCAGTATGACATTACCATGATCTGTCCACCAAGCTAGGTTAATGGCTCTCAATTGTACAACTGAGAGAAAGGGGGTCTCATCACGAGCCATCCTTCTCATTTCCGTAAGGTATTTGTGAGTGACATTGTCATTATCTGGACACCACTCTAGGAAAATGGTCTTCAATTCGTCCTTAAAACATGAAAGAAACAAATAATGGAAAAATAATGGCATTGGAAAAATTGCATTGCAAATGAAGGTGCCACACACCCTCTACAAAGACACCCATGAATGAGACACTACAACCCCTTGTAATTCATGAACCCCATGCCCATTGAGTCTTGATCCTTAACCATTTCATCCAATTTGCATGGCTTAGAGAGGGATCACTTGGGAAACACTCCTTGACCTAGGGAAATATATACCCAATAGGACACCTCATCAACCCTGCCATATCCAAGCTTGGCAAGTCGCATAATGTATTTGAGCATGCACTTGTTTGAAAGGGTAATCTTTGATGCACATGCTTAGGTGGCTCATTTATTGATCTGATTTACTCATCATAATATTTTGACTTGAGATCCTTGGAGGGCATGCTTATTTGTCTTTGTGGGACTTAGTTGGTGGACAATTTTGGAGGAACAAGCCTAGCTTAGGCTTCCATGGGGCTTGAAACCCACATGTTAGATGCCAAGGGACCGCATGTTGGATGAGAGATATTTACCTTTAGAGGTCTATAAGACGACTTGAGAGACATGACCTATCCCTCACATGCATCATGTATCAATGACAACTCATTGATCCATCTTCATCAATGCATCATATAAATGATCCATCTTCATTAATGCATCATATAAATGATCCATCTTTATCAATTGGTTTCCACTTGGACATCTATCATTCTCATCAAGGTAATCATATCAATTGTTAATCAATTAATTACTTGACATTAATTAATCAAACCATTTTCATCAATGATGTATGATCCAAAAATCTCCCAAATAATCAAACCATTGGCATCAATGACAACATGATCCAACAACCTTAACATGGTATCAGAGCTAAATTGAAGAGAGCATCTTTCACTGGATAAGAAAAATGTCATTGTTGTCTTACAAGAAAATTAGGTCTTTTGTTGAAGAGGAGTATTAGCCTAAAAATCATATAGAAAATTGTGCCCTAGCCTAGGGAACTATTTGGCACCTTCCACACACTTTTTCAGTGGATAGAACGCCCGAAAATTGAAACCCTAGTTTTCACTGGTACCAAAAAAACAGAAGTACCAGGAAACCAGGAAACCAGAATCAATACTAGAAGTACCAGTCCCTAATTCCGTTGGTTAAGGTTGTAGGGGAAAAAATTGGATTTATTGAAATCTAACTGCTCCGAGCTACTCACCTTAGCCAAGCGCACCTCCTGGTAAGTTCAAAATTAAATTCTGATCATTTTCAATTTTTGGTCATTTTCCTAGGTCCAAGTAAAGATGTATGCAAGCACTAAGATTGTTGACAAGCTAGAAAGTGTGGAAAACTTACGTGCCTGGAAGTATAGGATTTCACTCATTCTTGAAGAGAATGACCTAGCAAGATTCATTAAAAAATATGTACCAAAACCTACCGATGTTATAGCTAAAGAAAAACACCAAAAGGACACAGTTAGGGCCAAAAGAATCATTGTATATTCTATTAAAGATCACTTGATTCCTTAAGTGGATTCAAAGAAGACTCCAGAAGAAATGGTTGATTCCCTAACCAAATTGTATGCAGGAAATAACATCAATCAGAAGATGAATCTAAGAACTCAACTCAAAAGTACAAGGATGCAGAAAGGAGAAACAATTCAAGAATATTTCTCTAGAATATCACAATTCAAAGAACAGATAGAAGCAATTGGTGATACTCTAGATTAAGAAGAAATTAAAATGACAACCCTTAATGGTCTCACAAGACCTTGGGATGCATTCATCCAAACTATTTGTGCCAGAAAGGAGAAATTAAAATTTGATAGTCTTTGGGAAGAATGTGTTCAAGAAGAAGCAAGAGTAGCTAACCAAAAAGCATTACTCTCAAGAGATGAAGATAAAGACCTAGATACTCATACTAAAGGAGGAAGAAAGAGGTATTACTTCCATAAAGAAACTCATAAGGAGCCTCAACCCCAAAACAAATTCATACATAAAGAATCTCACCCTCCAAGGAGATTCCAAAAGTTTCAGAAAGGTAAAAGAAGAGAAAAAGATTTCTCATCCTACCAATTTTACCATTGTGACAAGATGGGAAATATTGCTAAGAATTTTTCATCTAGATGAGAATAATACAAGAAGAGAAACAATAGGCACCGTGACCATACATTTGAAGATGAAGATCCACCCACAAAGATGATAAAAGAACATATTTAAGACTATGTCTTAATCTCTGCCCTCTCGGGATCAGTGTCACTTGGTGAAGACACTTGGCTCATAGACAATGGTGTTTCCAAGCACATGACAGGTCAAAGAGACATTCTCTCTTTCCTTACAGAAAATAAGTTCCCCCAGAAAGTTACACTTGGAGATGGTTATCAATACCCTATCAAAGGAGTAGGAGAATCAAATTACAAACTTAATTCATGGACCCCAATGAAGATGAAGGATGTACTATATGTACCGGGTTTGAAAAAGAACTTACTTTCTACCTCATCATTAGAGAACAAAGGCTTTAGAGTTTCCTTCATAGATGGAGAAGTTCTTATGTGTCCCAAAGGAAAAACCATGGAAGAAGCAATTGTTATTGGAAAAGAAGAAGGTGGCTTGTATAAGCTAAAGGGTCACTCAGAAGCAACCTTGACCCATTCCATTGAGAATCCATGTGAACTTTGGAATAGAATACTAGATCGCATCAACTACAAGGAATTACCATATGTAAACAAGGCAGTCACATGTCTACTAGAATTCAAGGTTGACCATGACGGTGTGTGCAACGGATGTGAAAAAGGAAAGAACATCAAGAAACCTTTCCCGAAGAGAGACAGTAACATAGAAGGGGTCCTAGAGCTCATTCACTCAGATGTATGTGTCCCAATGCCATCAACCTCCATCAATGCATATGTATACTATGTGTCTTTTATCGATGACTATTGTCTCAAAACCTAGGTTTAATTTTTGAAATAAAAAGATGAAGTGTTCAGTAAATTCAAGGAATTCAAAGCCTTGATAGAGAATCTCTCTGAAAGAAAGATCAAGATACTTAGGTCAGATAATGGAGAAGAATACACCTAAAAAAAGTTTGAAAACTTTTGCAAAGATGCCGGGATCAAGAGGGAGCTCACCACTCCCTATAATCCTCAACAAAATGGTGTAGCAAAAAGAAATAACGGAACTATAATGGAAGAAGTGAAGACTATGATCCATGATAAAGATCCTCCAATGCACTTATGGGAAAAAGAAGCAAAAACAACAATATATGTACAAAATAGACTGTCCCATAGTGCACTTGGGTTCAATACCCCTGAAGAGATGTTCTCTGAAAAGAAGCAGAAGTAATCCATCTCAAAATATTTGGTTGTTCAGTATTTTTACACATTCCAAAAGAGAAGAGAACCAAGTTGGACCCTTAAGGAAAGAAGGAAATATTTTTTGGATACTGTGAGGTCTCCAAGGCCTTCAGAATTTATATACTAGGTTACCATCATATTGAGATCAACAGGGATGTAACCTTTGATGAAGATGTAGCACTCAATAAATCAAGAAGATGTCAACTTGAAGAAGTATATGAAGAAAAACATGTGGCTCTCAGAGTTGCAGACCCAGTGAGGGAAATCATAACTTCCCCTGATGATGAGATTCTAGAAGATCATGACATAATATAATCCAAAGAACCTCCCCAGATGATGATCTCCCACAAGAGAAATCCATCCTGGTCAAGGGAACTTATTCAATATGGAGAGAAGTATGGTGCCCCCGAAGGAACCATCAGACAAGTCAAGAAACCCAAGTCATTCTCCAGTTATATGGCTTTGATGTGTGATCTCTTAGAGAAGAAGCCTACTTTATTTGAGGAAGTTATTCAGAAGAAAKAATGGGTAGATGCCATGAGAGAATAATACTAATCCATTATAAAGAATGATGTATGGTAAATAGTTCCCAAACCCAAGAGCAAGGATGTGGAATCTTCCAAATGGATTTTCAAAATAAAACATGTTGTTGTTGAAAGTATTGAGAAATATAAAGCAAGGTTTGTTTCTCATGGCTTTTCTCAAAAGGAAGGCATTGACTATGAAGATACGTTTGCTCATGTAGCCAGATACACTTCAATCAGAACCATCATAGCTCTTGCAACTAAGATGGAGTGGAAGTTACACCAGATGGACATGAAAACAACTTTCTTGAATGGTGCCATTGAAGAAGAAGTGTTTATAGAACAACCTCAAGGGTTTGAATTTGAAGATAGGAAGACTCATGTTTTCTAGTTGAAGAAGGCTTTGTATGGATTGAAGAAAGATCCTAGAGCTTGGTATGGAAGGATTGATAGTTTCCTGATGAGCTTGGGCTTTACTACGAGTAAAAATGATTCTAACCTTTACTTCAAGGTTATGAATGATGAGCATGTTATATTGTTGTTGTATGTGGATGGCTTATTCTTAACTGTAGAAGAAAATCTCATCATTGATTGTAAGAATAAGCTCACTGCATAATTTGAGATGAAATACCTTGGCCTAATGCACTATTTCTTAGGTCTTGAGGTCTGACAGAAGCCAGAGAAGATATTCCTTAACCAAGGGAAGTATGCAGTTGAAATACTGAATAGATTTGATATGTTGGAGTGCAAATCCATGAATAACCCATGGAAACAAAGTTGAAGCTCCTGGTTGACACTTCGTTAGAATTGATTGATGCTACGTTGTACAGAAAAATAATTGGATCATTGATGCATCTGATGAACACCATGCCAGATATTTTTTTTGTTGTGAACACCTTGAGTCAATTTCCGGTAGAGCCCATAAGTGTTCACCTGGTTGCTGCAAAACATGTGATGTGGTACCTTAAGGGTACATTATATTGTGGTCTCAATTATAATGGAGATCATGACTTCAGACTGAGTGGTTATACTGATTCAGAATGAGATGGAAGTGTCTTTGACAAAAAGAGAACTTCAGGATGTTGTTTCAGTCTGGGGTCAGCCATGATCTCATGGCAGAGTAGGAAGCAATCAAGCATTGCTCTCAACATGACAGAAGCAAAATACATTGATGCATGTTATTCTAGTTGTGAATCCATATGGCTTCAGAAGTTGTTAACATGTCTATTCGATCTAGAGACGGAAGCAACTGTGATCCTATGTGATAACTAGAGTTTCATAAAGATGACAGAGAACCTTGTGCCCCATGACAAGTCAAAACACATAGAGATTTGATATCATTACATTTGTGATATGGTGTAGAGAGGAGCCTTAAAGCTCCAGTTTGTTAGCAAAGATGAACATGTTTCATATGTGTTGACCAAGCCTCTACCTTGTGTAAAGTTTGAGCACTTTCAAGATAAGCTTGGTGTAGTCCGAAAGGACCTCCCTCGAAAGGGGGAGTATTGTTGATGTCAGCCTAGTGCTGAATATTTCTAGCTTTGTGTTGATGTTGTTGTGATGCCAGCCTAGTGTTGAAGATTTCCAGCTTCATGTTGATGTTGTTGTGATTCCATCCTAGTGTTGAATATTTCTCGCTTCATGTTGATGTTGTTGTGATGCCAGCCTAGTGTTAAAGATTTGCAGCTTTGTGCTGATGTTGTTGAGATTACGGCCTCATGCTAAATATTTCTAGCTTCGTGTTGATGCTGTTGAGATGCTAGCTTTGTTCTGAATATTTCTAGCCTAGTGTTGATGTTGATGATTATCTATCCTTCGTGTTGTGATGTTGTTGTTGATGATGACGCTCTAGCCTTCATGTTGTGATTTTGTTGTTGTTGATGATGCTCCAGCCTTCATGTTGTGATGTTGTTGTTGTTGATGTTGTATCAGCCTTTTGTTGTTATTGATGATGATGATGTATTAGTGTTATATTAATCCATGTTGATGCAGATGATGATGATGTCATTCATCTCCTTGTTGTGGATGATGATATTGATGATGAGAAAAACTTCCGATGATTTATAGATATGCCAGAAAGTGTTCCAGATGTTGTTTATTTGGTTGCCCTCTCTCTCTCCTAATGATGTTGTAGAATACCCTTATTGTTAAGGGGGAGTGTTGAAATATTGTAACTGCAAAGAGTATTCTATTTATTATTGAGTTATTATTCTTTAGATCAATCCCCTTTTGTGGATTGATCATGTCAAGAATTGTAATTGACCAAATCCCCTTTTGTTGATTGGTCAAACCCTAAATATATTATGAAAATAAAGAAGTCATCCCCCATGCTAATTAAAGTGGTTTTAACCACTAAGAAGATAAGTCAGCCCTGCCCAGTGAAGAGAAACCTTTCCAACACCTGCCAGTTTGTATAAATAAAGGAAGCCAATGCCTCATTTGATCACTCACTGATTCACTCACTTAGTGTGCAAGTTTGGTAGCTGCAGTTAGGAGAAGAAGGAAGAGAGAGACGCATTTCTCAGTGGAGGATGTTCTCTAGTGTTTGGTTTATTGTCTTAGCATTGTCTTGGCTATCTATATTAAGGAAGTTTTTGTTGGGTTTTCTCCCCCATGAGGGTTTCCCAGAATAAATGTTGTGTATCTTGTGATTGTGTTTCTCTCAGTGATCCTATCTATGCTATGGTAATCTAGTAAATTGAAAAGAAACCTAATAATAGCTTAAACCTTAACATATGACAAGTTCAATAATGTTTGTAGCAAGAAAACTGAAACAACCTCAAAACATTCCAATGACAATCACATGAACCGAAATTAACCACAACTACTTTTTAAAAGTAGATATTTTGCTCCTTTGGACCTGAAATGTTACAAGATGACTGAATATTTCTAGAGAAAGAACTGCTTAGACCCAAATCTTCTTGTTTTACATACATTCATGGAAGATTTGATGGAAAGAAAAAGAAAAGAAGAATATTTAGAGAGACAAGGTTTAGTAGGCTAGTCCATCGAATATTGAAAATATAGATCGTTTCTTCTTAAAAAATCTTCACCATTGTAGAAGATTTTGGCTACCAACTTCTTGATGGTGCCTTCTCTTTCCTTTTTAAAATTTGCTTTCAATGTTCTTGAAGTAGTTAGGGTTCGCTTTTCTAGAATTTTCCACACAATTGATTTTTGGAGTAAACCACTTTTAATTGATGCTTCATTGAAGTCTCATTAATGAATTATTTCATTTAAATTCTTTCCTCCAAGTGGGACCCACTTTATCCCTTTATAAAATACATTTAATAAGTTTCCAATTCCAAAACTTGAAGTTGACAACCTTAAACAAGAGTGGACTGTGTTTTGATTTTTTGAACATGACAGTTGATTTCTTAGCCATGGATACCACTTATAAGTAATCTTCATTGTTTCATCTTTCCAATGAATCTTCCTGAGCATGATTTGGAGTTTTGGATCTCAATTTATAGCCTTAGGAAGTCGAGGTTCCAAACAAATTTACCAACAAACTATGAATATAGAGCTGAGTGTTTTTTTCAATTTCTAGAAGTATGGCCAAGTTCATCCCTTTAGACTTGTTCCATTATCTTCCTTGTCTAATTATCTTTCCAACGAGGTATGGTTTTCCCAAAACAAACACTAGGATCTTGAGTTATGAACTTTTTAAGATCGTTGCTCAGTAGTTTTCCATCAAATTCATGGATCAATGCCAACCCTTCATTAAAATTCGCCCTTTTAAATCCCACATGCATTGTGGTGATGAGGAGTTTAATGTTTATAATGAAAATTTTTACATAGTGTTCATGTGGAATAAAGGAGACTATATAGACTTTGGTGTAGCTCTTGTGCCTTAGAAAATTTCATTAATTAATAAAATTTTGACGGCCCAGTCAACATCTAGCCTAGTCATTACCCAGTCAGTGCTTATGTCATCACCATGTGTCACTTGTGGGTAGGACCACATCACTTCTGCGTGTCATTAATGGATTGGTCCATGTCACCACCACATGTCATTAGGGAATGGATCTACATCACCACCACATGTCATTTAGCGATGGGTTTAGTCACCGCCACATGTCATTTGGGGATGGGTTCATGTCACTGCCACATGTTACAGTATGGTAGATCCATGAAAAGGGGGAAGAAACTTAAGATAGGAAATAATATTAAAAAATTAAATGTAGGGTTTTTGGAGTTATGAGAATGCGGAGGTAAATGAGGTAGGTGAGGGAATAAAAATGGTAAAAATGACTAAGTATGAGGTAAAAAAGGGGAATGGAGAGTGCATTATGGAGTATGTGGGACTTTGGACCTGTGGACCTAGAGACTCGAGAAAAAATTAATGGATGGTATGCAGCCCCTCCGCATTTCATGAAAAATGGTTAAGTGTTGGAAAGTGAAAAGTGCATTGTGGAGGACATGGAAGTAAGAGGTGCAAAATGTATGCAACGCGATTGCGGACCTATAGGCATGCAGACCTAGGACTTGTTCCACCTCCACCACGCATTACTTGGATTTGGATAAGTATAAAAATATTTAAACATGGTAAGTATTAAGGTTATGTGAGTCATAAGGTTACGTGAAAATAAGAAAATGAACTATGATAATGAACTAGAAAATGGAAATGAAAATATAGAAAATGGAAAATGGAAATAAGAAAAGTAAAATGGTAAATGGTAAATGAAAATGGAAACGTAAAATGGAAAATGGAAAATGGAAATGAATTATGAAAATGAATGTGGAAATGAATTATGAAAATGATTAAGTGGTGGGTATTATGAAAATTAACTAAGTGGATAATGATAATGAAAATGAAAATGGGCTAAGTATGGAAATGGGTTAAGTATGGAAATGGTTAAATGTGGGAATGGTTAAGTATGGGATGAAGAACCAATAAAATGTGTTGTTCCAAGAAAGTGTGTGGCTCCAAGAAAATGGTCATGGTTCCAAGAATTCTAAGAACATATGTGTGGTTCTGAGACAATAATCATGGTTCCAAGAAAAATTAGTTGTGTTGCAGATGGAAAAATTTCTTGTAACACCCTGTTTCCCCCCAGTCTGTAAAAATAACTATATTGGCCAAAAACTATGGCAAACTCAAATATGTGAATGTTTGATTTGACGGACCTTTATATAAAAGGTCGATGAATGTAAATTATGTTATGATTATGTGTTGCATGACTGCTAGGAGGGGGATGTGCTAAAAGAGACCACGATGGCTAATGAGAGGTGGTGGAAGGGACTTGGAATGGTTGCGTTAACTTCCACCAAGCCAGTACTGTACTGGATTTTACTTGCTCAAAGACCAAAGCAACTCTCTAACCCTGGAATCGATTTCCCATCAGATTGGTAGGTGGGGAGGCTCCTTAAGAGTTAATGAGGGGATGGGGGTGAACTTCCCATCTGTAACATCTCCCAAGCCTAACCATGGATGGGGAAATTCGCACCCCACACAATCTTGCAGAGAAAAGGCAAGAGAGGAAGTGTGGTAAAGGGGGAGAGGAGAACACGTGCGACGGGTATTGCAAAGGAGAACACGCGTGATGGGGATCACAAAAGAGAACTGGAGAAACTCTGGAAACACAAGGAGTTATGAACAAAGGAGAAGGAGGGTAACCTTCACCCTTGACTTTTGTTGAGCTAGAAGTAGAAAGTTGAACCTCAAGCATCGTGGTCTAGCTCGGGGGTGGCTAGTGGTAAATTTGTTTGGAGTCACTGAGCCTATGGTTGGGTGGAAACGATCACCCCTCTTAGCAGTTGTGTCACACTTGGTGTTTCTGATAAGTGTTTATATCTTGTATCTTGAATTGAATACCCTGGACGCATGCTCATGTTTATATGCTCATAAATGGTTTCTGTATAGAAGTGTTTTTCCTTGTGTTTTGATCGGAAATAATGGATGCATGTTTATACTCATATGACCATAATCGGTTTAGGTATAGAATGAATAAGTTCAAAATATGAGTCCGTTGAGATTTGTTCCATCTACTTGACTCGTGCCATGTCCTGGTTTGATTTCCCGAAGGCACCCTCTCCCGAGAAGTTTCCTCGCATTCCAGAGCTGGAGTGAATTCCTTGAAAGGACTATCGTTATAGTAAACCCATGAGTTTACTTTACCCCTGTCATGGAGTTCATAGCTTGATGAATTAGGAAGAATTTTTAGTCAAGCCACCAAGCCTAGGGATGATTACCCAAGAACCCTCTGAAAGATCATGTGGTCGGAGTCTGGAAACCTTGTACAAGAAAGAGTAGGTATCTCAGGTTTCGACATTTCGGCACCCAGGAAACCCAAGGCCAAGACCTCTCGTCTTTTCCAGTCGTGAAATCCCGGTATGAAAAACCCTGAATCGGTTCAAGCGTGAATGGGTTTCGGCATTTTGGCACTCGGGAGACCCAAGGGAAAGACCTCTCATCTTCACCAGTCATGAAATCCCGGTATGTGAAACCCTGAATCGGTTTAAACATGAATGGGTTTCAGCATTTCGGCACTCGAGAAACCCAAGGGCAAGACCTCTCGTCCTCTCCAGTCGTGAAATCCCGGTATGCGAAACCCTGAATCGGTTTAAGCATGAATGGGTTTCAGTGTTTCGGCACCCGGGAAACCCAAGGGCAAGACCCCTCATCTTCGCCAATCACGAAATCCCAGTATGCGAAACCTTGAATCGGTTTAAGTGTGAATGGGTTTCGGTGTTTCGGCACCCATGAAACCAAAGGGAAAGACCCCTTATATTCACCAGTCGCGAAATCCCGGTATGCGAAACCCCGAATCGGTTTAAGTGTGAATGGGTTTCAGCATTTCAGCACCCGGGAAACCCAAGGGAAAGACCCTCACCTTCGCCAGTCACGAACTCCCTGTATGCGAAACCCGAATCGATTTAAGCGTGAATGGGTTTCGGTGTTTTGGCACCTGGGAAACCAAAGGGCAAGGCCCCTCGTTTTTCGCAAGTCGTGAAATCCTGGTACGCGAAACCCTGATGCGCTCTGTGTATGAGCCCTAGGTCACAGGATAGGGTCTTGTGGTAGGAAGGAGGAGTCCCAAAAGAATCTGGACCATCAATTTGTAGGGACACGGGGCGAAGATCTAAAGCCACCAGGATTCTAGAGATCGGGGAAATAGGAGTGGAAACCCCACCAGAAATCCCGAAAGATAGAATGTTGGGATTTAAATCTGAGACGTTGATCAAGCCGACGATCTGGACCATAGATCCGAATGATACCAGGCTTTCGAGTCCCGGGGATTTAAAAGGGAAAGGAGGAATGCTTGCATCACGATTCCCCGAATCACGAAAACATCGAAAGCATTTAGTGGATTAGCACCAGGTCATAGGATCGGTCATATGATAAGCAACCCAAGGGAGGAGCTAAGGATCTATTAGATCCTTCCAGGTTTTGGCATTTCGAAAGGCAAGGAACAGGGGAACGCTTGCATCATAATTCCCTGAATCGCAAAAGCCGAAAGTGTCGTTTTGGTAAGGCTTGTGGTCATAGAAAACGATCACATGGGGAGGATAAGGGAAGGGAGGGTCTGTGCTAGGCCCTATAGAAATTCGGGGATTCTGTCCCTCAAAGAAAAGGAAAAAATAAAAATAAAATCTTAGTTGTCGTAGTAGGTGTGTGACAAATTGGTATCAGAGCATGGTTACAACACTTGGCCTGCTTGGGCTCATGAATGAGTTGCGCATAAATTCCATTTGAAGTACTCTCAAAAGGAGTAACCCTCTACCTTAACCCCCTTTATCAAAATCCAAAGTTAAGAATGAAAATTTCCTATTGTGTGTATGCATTTGAAAAAAAAACATGAATTATGCGATGATTGTGAATGAAAATAATGTTGACTAACAACAAGTGTTTTTCTTGCACAACAAGTGGACGATCAACCGCGGGAAACTGTAGACACATAGAATGGTGATGCGCCACGAAGTGGGAGATGGCTCCCATAATAGATACGAAGAGTCTGACGAAAGGAGAGCGGTAGAGACCCCTCCAGATCTAGTTGAGACTGTGAGAAGCCTCATGGTCGAACTACAGAGCTGCAAGGCCGACAACGAGAGGTTGATAAAAGAGCAAGAGAAGCAAATGAAAATTAATGCAGTCTTGCTACAGATCTTATCTGACATACAAAGACAATTGCAGCATGGACCTGACACTAGTCACGCAGACCAACAACATACAAAGTGAAATTGAAGCCCACTTGGGATACGGAAACATGGTCCTTTAAGTGGCCACACTGGGAGGAGCACCTTGAGAAAGGTCCACCCCAGATATAAGGGACAAGCATCGGATGATTCCTCTGGAAAGGAAACTGGTGACTCGGAGGGAACTTCTAGTAGCAGAACTAGTTCTTATTCCCGAAGAAAACGGAAGAAGCGAAACCATTCCAAAAATCATAATCTCGAAGAATTCAAGAAGGCCAAACCACCCTCTTTTGATGGTGAAATAAAGAAGGGAGAGGAAGCGGAAGCCTGACTGCTTGGATTAAAGAAGTATTTCAGAGTCCATGACTTCTCAGAAAACTTGAAGGCCCGAGTAGCCACTTTCAACCTGAATGGGAAGGCTTCCATTTGGTGGGAAGACCTTAAGAACGTAAAGGGGATTCACGAAGAGGACCTATATTGGGAACGGTTTGAGAAATACTTTAGGAAGAAGTATCTGTCAGAAAAGTATTTCGACAAAAAGAGTAAATAATTCTATGAACTCAAGATGGGACAATGCACCATAGAGGAATATGTCAGTAGATTCCTCGAGTTGCTAAGGTACGTACCCTATATAAAAGAAAAAAAAGGCAAAGGTGCAATGATTCATCAGTGGACTACCTAAGGACTATCAGAACAGGATTGAGTTTGACGAGCCAAGACCCTAGAAGACATTATCCGAAAGGCAAGATATTGTTATGAACATCTTGGGCATCGGACAAAACGTCATGAAGGCTGGAGGCAGAAGAATAGTTCGGGATTCCAGAAAAAGGGGTTTAAATCCCCAAGATTTAAAAACTATAAAAAGGACTCAAGGATGAGATTCCCAACCCGAAGTGTACACCAGCAGAGTTTCCCCTCCCAAAACGGAAATAAACCTTTTGGATCTACCCCAGGAAAGATTGATAACCCGAAGAAAGAACCCTTAAAATGTTGGGGTTGTGGAGAAGAACATCTACTAAGGGACCGCCTGCACCGATAATAGAACAGTCAGAGAATTTACAACATTCAAGAAGCTACCATCGTCAATGACGTGGCCAGGAGCGTGCCACAAATTTATGCATCCTTGGATAATAAACAAGATGACCACCAAGCTTCAGTGGTGGAGATGGAAGGTATGATCACCAACCATCTAGTGTCTATTCTAATTGACCGTGGTTCAAATTTGAGTTATATAACCCCTAAGGTTGTTGATAAGTGTAAATTACAGCCACATAAACATGTCAAGCCATGGTTGGTACAGTTAGCCACCGGCACCAAAAGAAAGGTAATGGAGGTCATACCATCTTGCCAATTCACTATGGGTGAATTCCCCACCCAAGCAACCCTTAACATATTACCCCTAGGATCATATGACCTGTTGATTGGTATGGAGTGGCTAGCCACATATAAAGCCAGACTATACTGTTACCATAAAACCTTAGAATGTGTAAGTAAAGAAGTAAGAAGGATAACCCTTCAAGGGATCCAAAAACCTGTCTCGGTGAGACAAATATCAACTCTTCAAATGAGAAAGTATTGCAGAAAGGGATGTCCACTATATGTGATATAGGTGTTGGAATCAGTTGAAGATGACAAACCAAGCCTCAAAGGCCACCCCACACTAAGAGAATATAGAGATGTATTTTCGGAAGAGGTACTGGGCCTACCTCCGAGAAGGGACATTGACTTCTCAATAGAACTTGCACCAGGAGCAGTGCCAGTGTCTAGGACACCCTATAGGATGAGCACACCCGAGCTAGTTGAGATTAAATTACAACTAAAAGAAATGATGGAAAAAGGCTATATCTAGCCTAGCATGTCTCCATGGGGAGAACCAGTCCTGTTTGTGAAAAAGAAATACAGTACCCTCCGACTATCCATAGATTATAGACAACTCAAAAAGGTAAATGTTAACTCTCAAAAACGCACCG
>JASDQU010102059.1:401375-411769 GCA_032191745.1 Picea mariana
TTCTTCATTCACCTTTGATGTTTAAATACTGATAAATCAATTCTTGAGGGCACTGTTTCATCTGTTTACATGTTGAATGTCTGAATGCTGTACTCTGGTTTAGTCATCCCATTGATCCATTTTGATAAAAAAACACCAAAAACATTGATTTCTTAAGTTACCAAGCACCTCTGGTCTGCAACCACGGAGGGTTTCTTGGAGTGATAACAGTAACCATAAAGAACAAGTACCCCTTACCCAAGATCGATGACATGTTCGATCAATTGGGAGGTGCTTCCATCTTCTCAAATATTGACTTGAGATCTGGATACCATCAAGTCTGAATCAAGGGTGAAGACATCCACAAAACTGCCTTCAGGACGAGATATGGTCACTATGAGTTTGTGGTAGTACCATTTGGATTGACCAATGCACCTGCCACTTTTATGTGCTTGATGAACAATGTGCTCAGCAAATTCCTAGACAAATATGTACTGGTTTTTATTGAAGATATATTAATTTACTCCAAGAATAGAGAGGAACATCTTAGACTTGTGCTTCAAGTGCTAAGAGAACATCAGCTCTATGCCAAATTTAGCAAGTGCAACTTTTTCCAGAAGCAAATACATTACTTGGGCCATGTCATATATGAAGAAGGAGTGGTAGTAGACCCTGATAAGATCAATTCTATCACGGAATGGCCTACCCCAAGGGACGTTTCAGATATCAGATCCTTATGGGCTTAGCAGGATACTATAGGAGGTTTATAAAAGGATTCTCCAAGATTGGTTGTCCAATCACTGCCCTCCAGAAGAAGGGAGTTAAATTCCTTTGAACCCAAAAATGCGAAGAAAGGTTTCAGTCCCTAAAACATCTACTGACCCACGCACCCGTGTTGAAGATCGTCGATCCCGAAGCTGACTTCCTAGTGTGCACAGATGCCTGCAAGGAAGGGCTCGGAGGATTCCTTATGCAAGAAGGAAGTTTGGTCTGCTATGAATCCCAAAAATTGAATGAGCATGAAGCCAACTATGTGACCCATGATCTAGAGCTGGCCGCCATAGTGCACGCCTTAAAAATGTGGAGGCATTACCTCCAGGGAAGAAAATTTGTACTTATGACAGACCACTGTGGATTGCGATATCTGTTTGACCAACCAAAGCTCAATGCCATACAAGCTAGGTGGATGACCCTCCTTAGTGAGTTTGATTTTGAAATCAAACATGTTAAAGGAAAGGAAAATAAGGTGGTCGATGCCCTTAGTAGAAGTATGAAAACAATTCACCTGGCCGCAGTGAGCACTTGCGAGACGAATGTCAAGGAAAGAGTCGGGAATGCACAAGAAATAGACACATTCTTCTAGACCGTGACCTCGTACCTAGAGCAAGAACCCACGGGGATAAAGTATGAAGGCTACCAAATGATAGATGGAGGTCTGCTAACTTACAGAAACAGATTGTATATTCAAAATTGTGACAACTTGAAAAGGTTCATAATGGATGAACTACATAAAAGACCATATACTGGTCACCCGGGATATCAAAAGATGATCACAACCACTAAGAAACAATTCTATTGGCCTGGGTTAAAGAAAGACATAGCTAACTATTTAGCTAAGTGCCTAGAATGCCAACAGGTTAAAGAAAAACACCAGCACCCAGCAGGATTATTACAACCTCTACCAATCCTGGAATGGAAATGGGAAACCATTTCCATGGACTTCATCACTGGATTACCAACATAGAACAAACAGAATGACGCCATCACGGTAGTGGTGGATAAATCGAGCAAGTCCGCCCATTTTATCCCTGTCAAATCGACTTGCAAGGCAATAGATATCGCCATCATATTCATAAAGGAGATATTCAGACTACATGGTATACCTAAAGAGATCATGTCTGACAGAGACACAAAATTTACTTCCAACTTTTGGAAATCCTTGATGGCTGGTCTAGAGACCAAATTATTGTTTAGCACAGCCTATCATCCTTAAACCGATGGACAGACGGAAAGAGTGAACCAAATATTAGAAGACATGCTAAGAATGCATGTAATGCATCAACCTAAAAAGTGGAAAGATTACCTACCACTGGTGGAATTTGCCTACAATAACGGCTACCAAGAATCCCTAAAGATGAGTCATTTCGAAGTCCTCTATGGTAGAACATGCAACACTCCAGTCAGTTGGAGTAACCCAGTAAACAGAATTACTATTGGACCTGACATGTTGAAAGAAATGGAACAACAAGTGATTCAGATAAAACAAAACCTAAAGGTCCCTCAGAACAGACAGAAAAGTTACACCGACCGAAAGAGAACTCTAAGAGAATTCAAGACGGGGGACCACGTATATCTCAGAGTTAGGCCCAGGAAGAGTTCCTTGAGGATGGGATCTTGTGCCAAGTTGGCACCTTGGTATTGTGGACCCTTTGAAGTTCTAGATAGAGTGGGACCTGTAGCCTATAGGCTAGCACTTCCTCCCACAGTAAAAGCACATAATGTTTTCCATGTTTCATTATTGAAGAAATATGTACACGATTCTAATCATATAATTGATTGGTCTGTGATCCAGGTGGAACCGGATGGAGAATTCCTGCCAGAACCTCAATGCATACTGGACAGAAAGAAAACCCCACTCAGGAACCGAACCATTGCACAGGTCAAGGTGTAGTGGAAACATTTTTGCCCATATGAGGCTACATGGGAAATGGAAGATGCCATGAAATAGGCATATCCAATTTTGTTTACTTCTGTACATACACTTCATATTGATAGATAGAACATCGAGGACGATGTTCCTTTAAGGGGGAGGGAATTGTAACACTGTTTCCCCCAGTTTGTAAAAATAGCTATATTGGCCAAGAACTATGGCAAACTCAAGGATGTGAATGTTTGATTTGACGGACCTTTGTATAAAAGGTCAATGATTGTAAATTATGTTATGATTATGTGTTGCATGACTGCTGGGAGGGGGATGTGCTAAACGAGACCACAATGGCTAATGAGAGGTGGTGGAAGGGACCTGGAATGGTTGCATTAGCTTCCACCGAGCCAGTACCGTACTAGTTTTTACTTGCTCAAAGACCAAAGAAACTCTCTAACCTTGGAATGGATTTCCCGTCAGATTGGTAGGTGGGGAGGCTCCTCAAGAGTTAATGAGGGGATGGGGGTGAACCGCCCATCCATAACAGCTCCCAGACCTGACCACAGACGGGGAAATTCGCGCCCCATGCAATCTTGCAGAGAAAAGGCAAGAGAGGAAGTGTGGTAAAGGGGGAGAGGAGAACACGTGCAATGGGGATCACAAAGGAGAACACGCGCGACGAGGATCGTAGAGGAGAACTGGAGAAACTCTGGAAACACAGAGAGTTTTGAACAGAGGAGAAGGAGAGTAATATTCGCCCTTGACTTCCATTGATCTGGAAGTAGAAAGTTGAACCTCAAGCATCGTGGTCTAGCTCGGGGGTGGCTAGTGGTAAATCCATTTAGAGTCACTAAGCCTACGGTTGGGTGGAAACGAGCACCCCTCTCAGTAGTTGTGTCACACCTGGTGTTTCTTATAAGTGTTTATATCTTGTATCTTGAATTGAATACCCTGGACGCATTCTCATGTTTATATGCTCATAAATGGTTTCTGTATAGAAGTGTTTTTCCTTGTGTTTTGATCGAAAATAATGGATGCATGTTTATACTCATATGACCATAATCGGTTTAGGTATAGAATGAATAAGTTCAGAATACGAGTCTGTTGAGATTTGTTCCATCTACTTGACTCGGGCCATGTCCTGGTTTGATTTCCCGAAGGCACCCCCTCCTGGGAAGTTTCCTCGCATTCCAGAGCCGGAGTGAATTCCTTGAAAGGACTATCGTTATAGTAAACCCACGAGTTTACTTTACCCCTGTCACGGAGTTTATAGCTCGACGAATTAGGAAGGATTTTCAGTTAGGTCACCAATCCTAGGGATGATTACCCAAGAACCCTTTGAAGGATCATGTGGTCAGAGTCTGGAAACCTTGTACAAGAAAGAGTAGTTCTCTCAGGTTTTGACGTTTCAACACCTGGGAAACCCAATGGCAAGACCTATCGTCTTCTCCAGTCACGAAATCCAAGTATGTGAAACCCCGAATCAGTTTAAGAATGAACGGATTTCAGCGTTTCGGCACCCGAGAAACCCAAGGGCAAGACCTCTCGTCTTCGCCAGTCGTGAAATCCCAATATGTGAAACCCCGAATCGGTTTAAGCGTGAATGGGTTTCGGATTTTCGGCACCCGGGAAACCCAAGGGCAAGACCTCTCGTCTTTGCCAGTCTCGAAATCCCGGTATGCAAAACCCCGAATAGGTTTAAGCGTGAATGGGTTTCAGCGTTTCGGCACCCGGGAAACCCAAGGGCAAGAGCCCTTGTCTTCGCCAGTCGCGAAATCACGGTATGTGAAATCCTGAATCGGTTTAAGTGTGAATGGGTTTCGGCGTTTCAGCACCCCGAAAACCAAAGGGCAAGACCCCTCGTCTTCACCAGTCACGAAATCCCGGTATGTGAAACCCCGAATCGGTTTAAGTGTGAATGGGTTTCGGCATTTCGGCACCCGGGAAACCCAAGGGCAAGACCCCTCTCCTTCGCTAGTCGTGAAGTCCCGGTATGCGAAACCCCAAATTGGTTTAAGCGTGAATGGGTTTTGGCATTTCGGCATCCGGGAAACCAAAGGGCAAGGCCCCTCGTTTTTCGCAAGTCACGAAATCCCGATACGCGAAACCCCGACGCGCTCTGTGGATGATTCCTAGGTCACATGACAGGGTCTTGTGGTAGGAAGGAGGAGTCCCGAAAGAATATGGACCGTCCATTTGTAGGGACGTGGGGCGAAGATCTAAATCCATCGGGATTGTGGAGATCGGGGAAATAGGAGTGAAAACCTCGCCAAAAATCCTAAAAGATAGAATGTCGGGATTTAAATCTGGGTCGTTGATCAAGCCGACGATCTGGACCATAGATCCGGATGATACCGGTCTTTCAAGTCCCATGGATTTAAAAGGGAAAGGAGGAATACTTGCATCACGATTCCTCGAATCGTGAAAACCCCGAAAGCATTTAGCGGATTAGAACTAGGTCATAGGATCGGTCGTATGACAAGCAACCCAAGGGAGGAGCTAAGGATCTGTTATATCCTTTCAGGTTTCGGCATTTCGAAAGGCAGGGAACAAGGGAACGCTTGCATCGCGATTCCCTGAATCGCGAAAGCCGGAAGCGTCGTTTTGGTAAGGCCTGTGGTCATAGCCAACGATCACATGGTGAGGATAAGGGAAGGGAGGGTCTGCACTAGGCCCTATAGAAATTCGGGGATTCTGTCCCTCAAAGAAAAGACAAAAAGAAAAAGAAAATCTTAGTTGTCATAGTGGGTGTGTGACAGTTCTCCTTGGGCGGTTGGACAAAAATGTGAATATATTGAGCATACAGACTTAGATTTTTAATCCATAAAATTCATGACGAAGATAAGACTGAGGGATACACCATGAACTATCTATTGTTCAAAATTTCCCTCTTCTGACATAATATTTTTTTTATTTTTACAAGAGTGGGAAACTTAGATGATCAAAGTTTTTGATCAAAAAAACTTTATGGAATAATAGGCCCATGAAGCTCCCAATATTTCCCCTAAATCCACTCATGAAGCCAAATCCACAATTATAACAAAAAAACTATGGACTCTCCATGCTAATTTGAAGTGTATGTCAAAGACAGAGACAAGTTTATAACTTTGAGGAAGCAAAGTTTTAAACAACAAGTGTGGAAATCTCTAGGCCATCTCCATACAACCATCATAAATTTTGATGCAAATTAATCTTTTCAAGTCAATAATACCTTCAAAACATGATTCCTCTATCACTTAGAAATACCAGTCAATGATAATTTGAGTATCAACCACTACTATACATTGAAGAAGAGTTTACATCTCAACTATTGAAAACAACAATAATAAAATAAATAATCTATGAATAACGATTGATGAATCTATTAATTTCTATAAATTATATTTTATAGATGCATATTATTGTAATATAACACATGAAAAAAAAAATTGTTAAATAACATTGTTGTGAATATAGTTTCCTTAGATTCCCTAAATATTCTTTTTTAAAAATAGTCAAAATGGATGATTATTTGGTCATGATTTGTTTTAAAACATTTCCCTAATTTTGAAATAATCATGTTTTAGATTTTTGTTTCAAAAGTGTTTTTATAAGTTGATTTATTAATTGTTATATGTAAAAATTATAATTTTTCAAAGTTGTGAACGTTTTAAAAAATGTCAAACTTTTGAAATAATTAAAAAATAAGTGTTTTTTTACTATAATGAATTTTATAAATATTCCATAAGGCCTTTTTATCCCTACTTTATATACTTAAGATTTTTTTATTTTTTTTATGTCCAACAAAGGTTACATAAAATACATTTCACTAAAATGATAAAATATGAAAGCGTTGGTTCTATGATAGTGATCTGAAATGGCTCTAACTCAATATTTATAAGATTAAGTTGACAATTTATGAAGGTCAACACATTATGTAAGCAATGCAAATGTGAAAGTCAAATAAGACGAAACTGAGATTGTGAAAGGAAAATAAAGAATTAAATATGATAAGAAAATTGAATAGAAGAGAAGGCTTAGGAATGGGAAGTAAAGGGGCATGGATGTTTACCTTCCCCCTAGCTTATAGCTCTTTCTATTTTCTCCTTTACTCTCATTCTCAACCAATCTTTTGGCTAGGATAAGAAGAACCAAAAAGATCCATGAAAACATTGTAGCGTAGATTGTCAAAATGAAAATACTAAGCCCCATTCGAAGCTGATTTTCCCATTTGGGTTTCTAGGGTTAATAATGTCTCCATGTGTATTGATATTTATCTATGTGTTGTTTATGTGGTTGTGTTAACGTGCATTTACATTCTATGAAGCTACTAGTATCATTTCAATGGATATTATGAGGAGTTTTAATAGTATCGTGTCAATTAATGAGATGAGAACTTATTATATCTGTTTTGTAGAGTTTTTTCTTCATATTGCAATGGTTTAAATGGAAAATAATCATTCTAACAGCTCTCTATCCTCCACCATTGGGTGCTTTCAAAGATGGGAAATCAAGGTTCCAGATTTGTTTCTATTAAGTTGGGAGTTTCTAAATTGATTTTCTAAGAGTTGAAGGATTGATCTCTCTTCCATTGCTGCTCACTCACCCACATGCTATGTTTCCTTACTAGTTGTGTTTTACACTCGCACATAGGGTCTCCGTCTCATCCCTGAGCTTAATTTTCTTGTTGGATGCATTTTATATTCACCCACAGGAAACATTTTCTTGCTGGCTAGCTTTTTTTCTTTACCCACAATTCATACCTCTCCTTTGAACCACAATTTTGCTTGCCTAGCTAGAGATTCATCCATTTCTTGGGTCATACGATCATTTATTGGAAATAAGAGGACATGTACTAACATTTCATGGTCGATTCTCATATTTCCTAAGTCGATTTATCTCTACTAGGTCGAATTTATCTCTCTGGGCATTTGCTACTTTCCCTATGCCATACGTGGTCGGAGACACAATTACTAACTGGTTGACTTCTCTTAAGTCTGGTCATTTTAATCCAATTGTACACCAACCTCAATATGAATGATGAGAATTGTATTTTGAATGGGAGAGGAACTCATATGATCCATTGGATAAAGTTGAAGCCAAATATTTTTTTCGAATGCTTACCTTAAAAGTTTGATTCGCCAATGACATATGATTCTAATTAATATTTCATAGAAACGCCCACAACCACAAGTTACTTTGTGGACAAGTGGGATTTCATGATAATTCCTTGAACCTGTGGATATAATTTTATATTGCTTGCATATGAATCATTTTTTTTAACTAGCTCAACATTTCAAGTGCAGGTTCGTGGCTTGAACCTCCATTCATAGGAAACCTATATAGGGTTGTGGAAACATGTACTTACAACCAAGATTATTCCTTCAAAGAAAATGGAAATATATATATTATTTGATCCTTAAATGGGGATCATCTCTCAATTCTCACTCACTACTAGTCACAATAACCCTGTTAAGTATGTTATGTTGAACAACCTTGATTTTCATTGTTGCAAGAAATGATCATGCTTGAACTCTAGATTATTATGCTTTCATGGTTCTTACGTATGTTATGTTGAACAACCTTGATTTTCATTGTTGCAAGAAATGATCATGCTTGAACTCTAGATTATTATGCTTTCATGGTTCTTACTACTGAATGGTATGGTTTGAGAACATTGACATGTGTATCAGTGATTTTTTGGAGGTATCCATTGTTTTTTTATGTGACTAGGTTGTATGTTGCACTCAAACAATTGAGAACTATAACACATCTATTTTTCCTTACCTAGTTTATAGTTAAGAGACCTAGATAGCATATTGGACAATCGATTACACAAAGTTCTCAGGGTCAGAGTGTTTGTAGATATTTGTTGGTTATTGATATTACTTATTCATCATTGTTTCTATCTTGTGGTTGTGGTGTGCAACTTACTACCAACATAATACCCTGCAGCCATCAGAAAATAAACATTCTTGTGTGGAGAAGAGGAACATAGGCCTAGTGGCCTTAATGAAGACAAAACTCTCTGTATAAGACTGAGATAGAACCAGAACTTATATTTCGAAAAGGATCCATGTTGGTGAAGTGAGTGGGCTATAATTTCCTCGTAGTACATGGCACTTGCATATTCAAACTTCCAGGAGGAAGGAGGTCTTACCTATTAGTCTCTAAAGTTGTCCTTTACTGCTAACGAAAGCTAGGGCACCTCAATTATTGCAATGGTTTATGTTTTTAGGTATTTTTATGTTTTGGATTAGTTTATAGGTCAAGTAGGGAAAGAAAAGGACAATAAGAATTTCTAGTTACAAAATCAAGTTTCCACCACACATACTTAGTCAATGGTTTTCAATCTGATGAGATAGATAAATGAATATAAAAATAAAAGAAAGAAACTATAAGTTCATGTTTTGTTTCCTCACGCAGAAAATTATTTATCCTAAATATCATTTAGAAACAAGAATAAATTACTTGAATACAATTCTTGTAGCAAATAAGCAATCAACAAAATCATTACTAGCCTTTGGATACTAACAGGGTACATCAAATGCTTTGCAAATACATATATGCATTCAAATAAGAAAAGAAATAATATAAGAAAATATAAGGTATTCTAACCATCAAATAGCCTTTTCCATTGAGTGTATTATGAAGTATGTTCCAAAACTTTACAATCAAAGACAATATGTCTTTAGCCCCACTGAACTTGAACCCATTTTACTCTGTCAACATATTTCCTATTTATGCCTAGAGTTGGTTTCAATAGATCTTGAATTCTAGATTTAGTTCTGATTTAGTCCTGATTTTTTGCTAAGATATAGGAATCATATTCCATCACATGATTGCATTACACTTCAAAAAATCTAGTCTTTAGGCAAAATGACTCGATTTCTAAGACTAAATCGTGATCTCAAAAATATCATGATCCTGTAAAATAGAGGCTTGTTGCAACTACTTCAAGTAGACATGTTGAGAACTTGATCTTCGAATCTACACTTGGCTTTGGAATTTTCTTGCTTCAACTTGGTATTGAGTACTGCATTGCTCCAATAAAGATTGATATTCATTTTCTTGACCTTGTTAGAGAGTTCGCGTTGCTCTTTGTTCTTTTCTTTCATCTTTTCATCCTTGTCTTGCAGTTTGTCTTTTCATAACTTGAGTGCTTGTTTTGAATGCTTCAATTCCTTGATTACCTCCTGTAACTTTTTAAAACATAGTTATCGACTTAATGAGAACTGTGACCTCAAAACGAGAACTCTAGCCCTTAAAACCCATATTGTTGCATAAAAAACATGAAAATCAACCCCCAAATCAAAAAGTGGTGTAATCGGTAGCACCATTTTTTTACATGGGGTCGAAATTACAACATTTTCCAAACATGGCCTTCGAAACTTAGACAATAGCTTAGAAAAACCTTAAAATCAACACCTAAATCAAGAGTGATGCTACGTAAAACAAAATATTTTTTCATAAACATGAAAATCATATCTATTTACACCCTAATTGAAATTGTGACATTGACAACAAAACCCTACGAAAATAAACAACCCAAAATCGGACCCCAAATGGTCACTTGAAAATTTATTTACAAATTTTTTTTAATTTACATTAAAAAATAAATAAATCGAAAGAATAAAATCTTCACAAATATTTTTTTTTTTAAATAATCAAAAAAATACGTTTAAAAAAATATATTCAAAAGTCAATTTAAAAAAAAAAATTAAAAAACAAGGTGAAAAACAAAAATAACTAAAAAGAAACAAAAAAAAATAAAATAAAATTTTCCTCAAAA
>JASDQU010102059.1:412041-460270 GCA_032191745.1 Picea mariana
TATTTTAAAAACAATATTTAAATGAAAACAAAACAATTTTAATCAAATCAATAACGAAAGAATAAAAATAAAATTTTAAAACCAATTTTAAAATAAACTTCTAAGCATATTTAAAAAAATAGAAAACCAAAATTTAAAAAAAAAAATAAAAACAATTTTACAATACAAAAACTATCAATTTTAATTGAAAATAAAGTAAAAAATAGAAAAACGCAAATATAAACAAATTTAATAACATTTAAAACAAAACAAAAAATAAAATACAATTTTGCAATTGAAATAACATAAAATTTTAATTAAAATTAAAACCAAAAAAAAAATTACAAACCTACATATTATTGGGGTGTCTTGGGGGGGCAATGCCCAGCATYGCCCCAAGCCCCATAGGCTAAGCCTTGGTCCCACAGGGCCAAGGCTTAGTCCGTCGGGGCTGGGGTGATGTCGGACATCACCCCAGCCCCCAACAGCTAAGCATTGGTCCCATGGGGGACCAAGGCTTAGCCCTTGGGGGATGGGGTGATGCTCGACATCACCATAGCCCCCACGGGCTAAGCCTTGGTCCCATGGGACCAGTTCTTAGCCCCTACGGGTTGGGGTGATGCCCGACATAAACCCCCATGACACCCACGATGCCCAACCATCCCACGCATGGGTTGGTTGGGCGTCATGTGGGGTTATGTACGGCATCACCCCATCCCCCAAGGGCTAAGCATTGGTCCCATGGGGCCAAGGCTTAGCCTCTAAGGGTTGGGGTGATGCCCAACATCACCCCCCATGGCCTTCCATCATCGGTGCAAATTTATTTTTAATTTATTTGTTTTTTCATAAAATGTTACGTATTTGTAAGTTTTTTAATAAAAACATTACTTTTTTGTAATTTTATGTTTTTTTTAAGTTTTTTTTTTTTTAATTTAATTTTGTAGTTTGACTGTGTTAATTTGTTTTTTTTTAATATATATTTTTAATTGTTCTTTATGTTTTTTAAACTTTTCTAAAGTTTTTGGGCCATAAATTTGTTTTTTTACCTTTTTTTTAGTTTTTTTTTTTCTAGTTTTAGCTTAGTTTATACATTTGTTTTGTTTTTGTTTTTATTTTTCCTCTTTAGTTTTTTTAGTTTTTTCTTTAATTTTTATTATTATCTAATTTTTATTTTTCTTTCTAATTTCAACTCTTTTATTTTTTTTAGTTTTTAATTTATCAAAAAAAAATGAATTATATTTTTTTGTTAAATATTAAAAAATAGTGTTATTTAACTACAATTTTTTCTATGTATTGAAGTAAAGGTAAACAATGTGTCAAAAATGGTGTTTTCCACTATATTTTAAAAGTATGGAACAATAAATCAATTAAGGAGACACAATTATATGAAAAATTGTAACTTCAAAAAAGTAAATGCTAAAAAATATTTCTGAGATTGAAAGAATCATGGAAAATGACTAAAAACACCGTTGAATAAAAAATAATATTAGAAAAAAATGAAAATAGATGAAAAATAAACATTTAAAAAAAATGTGGAAACATTGTGGATCGAAAAATTTAAAATATCGAAAAAAAAAAAGTTAAAAAGGGAGAGGGGGTGCTACCGGTAGCACCATTTATAAAAACTAGGAAAAAAATTGGACCCCCCAAAAAGCGAGAACTTTGTAGAGTTCTTGTTAAGTTGGTAACTATGTTTTAACCCTTTTCTTTTCAGGTGCATCCCATGTTTCTGCTCTGCATCCACTATAATCTTCCTCAGGTGAAGATCTATTAAGATCAATGAAAACTTTGGGCTTCCTGGACCTCAGTCTATATCTATGTTCATTTGAGGGTGACTCTTTAATGATATCCTTCTTTGCAGATTTATAAAAAAATTGTATTTCTTGTGTATCTATCTCTAGAAGCTCATACATTTTTGGAACATAGGTAGGGTTTGGCTGCATTTCATCCTCTGAATGAGAAGATCCTAAGTCACGTTGTGCTAGTTGTTTCTTCCCCTTTCCAGGCTTCTTTGGAACCTCATATGTTACCTCCTCATATAAGATAATTACATTATCTTTCTTAAGTGAGGGTTTAAAAATATATTTAGAATTCATCCTTAACTTGTTTGTTGGGCTGGTCTTGGTCCTGCTGGGATAATTTACAAGTTGCTTGCCTTTACCTCTTTTACTTTGTTTTACTTGTGGGGTTTTTCAATAGGTGTATCATCGATTTATGCATCAGAGTTAGATTTAACTTTTGGCAACAACTCGATCTTCTGCGTAGTCATCCTCCATGTATATACCCTATCATAACCTGTAAATTCATGTTTAGAGGCAGAGGATTCAAGCTCTAGCTTGATTTCTTCTTCCTATTGAAATTCAAATTTCCTTTTACTTGATCTGGTTCGTCTAGCCACAAGGGAAACTTCCTTCAGTTTTGTAGAACTTTTCAAAGTACTTCCTTTCTCTTTTGAAGGTTTAGGTTTCTCTTGTTTTGCATCTTGTTCATCTATCCCTAAAGAGATAAACAACTGCCTCCAAGTCATTTGAACCTCCTTTAATGCATATAGAACCAATATTTTGATCAAACATTGATGAAATAAACTCCTATGGGAAGTTTGAGGATGATTCTGCACTCTCTTAGATATTTTGGTCTAACTTTTTAATAGGTAAAAAGGCAGACTCATCTCTGTGTCTCCATTTAGATGCATACAAATTTGCATATGATAACGATAAGCATAATAAAAGATTCCCTCAAATTTTATATACCTTTGTAATATTGTCAAAACATCCCACCATTCTTCCTTTAACCATTTACTAGGGATCCCTTGACTCTAGTCAGGATCATGGTGTTCTGGTAGCAAGAATTGCTTGTATAGGTCTGCAAACAACTCACCTTTATTCCACCATCTCTCACCATGCATAGGTAAGTGACATGCTACCCCAATCGAGTGTTCTGTAACATAGATTAATACTCTTCCAACCCGAGTTTTAAAACCATCAAATTTTTGGGAGAACAACATCGGAACCTCCTCACGGTAACCATGGAAATTACAATAGAAGTCGTACCAACCTGTATTGATGAATTTTTTCATGATTGCAGGATATACTTCCAGCAATTCGCCTCCTATCGGTTCCAAACGGCTAGACTGACCACTTTTCTTCAAAGCCGTCACACTGCCTGTGATTTCTGTCAAAATGTTAGGGTCTCAAAAGTCGGGCTTAAGAATTCCTGCTCAGACCATTGATATGGAAAGGTTCCTTTGGATGCAAAATATTGTTAAGCTCCCAATCTAATTACACAAATTCATTTTCAAAATCAAATCATCACTTTAAATGCTTTAGATCATGACCTGAAACCCAACTTCAGTGGATGCATAACATGTACATATTTGTGTTCTTTAAATGGTAACCCTATATTGAATCATCATTTGACGATAGTCACCACTACTGCACAATTATATGCATGATCTTCTGGAAGCTCTTGTTAAAGTTAACACAATTTTTGGGATCAAGACACGTTTGAAAAATGATGGGTTTAGGCACTACAATAATGGAGATATGCATCTAGCAACTTTGTCTCTCTTTAAACTTAGGAAAAATTTAAAATTTGACAAAAATTTCCTATGGGACATACTCAAACCATGTAAATATTCAAATCTATCTCACCAAAGCATATGAAAATAAACTCAAACAAACCAAAAAACACCCAAAATCATAAAAAGAGAAGTGGACAGGGAACTTCATATGAACAAGTGTATAGTGAGGCAGGGTTTTTTGGTATTGAGAAGATAAGAATGAATTTATAAATGGTATAGGTCAAAAATCAAGGGTAAGAGGTTATAGTTTGTCTAAGGACTAACACCGGCTCCTTCTAGGGACAATGTTTTGTGATAAAACATTAAGAATCATGCAGACTAATGCCTTCCTTGCTCACTTGATCAGTTTTGAATATCCATCCTATTTATGTTTCCAACTGCTCTGATCCCTGCTTTATTTCAGATCAATCCTGGATACTAGACTATCAAAAGAAAGAACAAATTGTAGACTAGTGTCTCCATTGGTCTTGGAGTATTTATTTGATCTACTTAAACTCACCAAATCAAAACTGAAAACTATGTACAAACTGAAACATTTTGGTTGTTAACAGAAATAGTGTTCCAAAAATCGCCCATTTATTGGGCCACCAATGATTTCAATATCATCCAAATTATGCAAGAGGAAAGTATCGATGTTCAACACTTTGGCTATTTTAAAAGGGACAAACCATAAACTGTCGAACTTACCATGTGTTTAGATGTGTCTACCCTTCTGGCATCCCACCTCAGAACAATATCTCTTGTCGAAAAACTATCTATTTTGGTATTTTTATCAAATGTTTCCTTGATCTTGCTTTTATAAGCTTCATATTCCTCTTTCAACTTTTCTCTTTTTTGTTGAACTTCAATGATTTGGAATATTCTCCTTTGAATGTCATTTGGCTCTTCCAACTCTTCTTGCATGAATTTTAGTATAGGTAAACCAAGTTGGGTTGGGAATATGGCATATGTTCCATAGACCAGTTGAAAAGGAGAGGTTCCAGTTGATTTCTCAGTGCTAGTTCTATCATCCCATAAAGCAAACTTCACCTTTGAGTCCCATGTTCTTTTGTTTTTAGTCAAAATCTTCTTAATGATTCTAACAATACCTTTTTTGGAAGACTCTGCTAATCCATTACCTTAAGGGTAATATGGGGGTAGAGTGTGATAACTTAATATTGTATTTTCTACAACATTCAACCGTGGAAGCAGACTTGAATGCTTGAGCATTGTCTGTGACCATTTTTCTGGGACATCCAAACCTTGAAAAAATATTTCCTTCTAGAAAAGTCATTATAACCTTATATGTTGCATTTCTTGTAGGGACAACCTCAATCCATTCTATAAAATAATTCATGGCTGTGAGAATCCATATATGCTTCCCAAAGGAGGGTGGGTGGATTTCTCCAATGAAATCCAGGCTCCATTGTTGAAAAGGTCCATTTGCAATTATAGGTTTCAGGGGCAGGTATAGAATTTGTTTCTTTCCTACAAACTTTTGGCATTTTTTACATGATCTGACCTGGGAAAACACATTAGAGAATAATATAGGACAGTAATAATATGCCCTCAGTATTTTGAAAGTTGTATCTTTCTAGTGATGGTGTCCTCCACAAACCCCTTTATGGAGCCATGAAAGCATTGTAACGTAGATTGCCAAAATGAAAATACTAAGCCCCATTCGAAGATGATTTTCCCATTTGGGTTTCCAGGGTTAATAATGTCTCCATGTGCATTGATTTTTATCTATGTGTTGTGTATGTGGTTGTGTTAACGTGCATTTACGTTCTATGAAGCTACTAGTATCATTTCAATGGATGTTATGAGGAGTTTTAATAGTATCGTGTCAGTTAATGAGATGAGAACTTATTATATCTATTTTGTAGAGATTTTTCTTCATATTACAATGGTTTAAACGGAAAATACTCATTCTAACAGCTCTCTATCCTCCACAATTGGGTGCTTTCAAATATGGGAAATCAATGGTTCCAGATTTGTTTCTATTAAGTTGGGAGTTTCTCAATTGATTTTCTAAGAGTTGGAGGATTGATGTTTCTTACATCATTGCTCACTCACCCACAGGCTATGTTTCCTTGTTAGTTGTGTTTTACACTCACACATAGGGTCTCCCTCTCATCCCTGAGCTTACTTTTCTTGTTGGATGCATTTTCTACTCACCCACAAGAAACATTTCCTTGTTGGCTAGTTTTTTTTCTTTATCCACAATTCATACCTCTCCTTTGAACCATAATTTTTCTTGCCTAGCTAGAGATTCATTCATTTCTTGGGTCGTGCGATCATTTATTGGAAATAAGAGGACATGTACTAACATTTCATGGTCGATTCTCATATTTCCTAAGTCGATTTACCTCTACTGGGTCGAATTTATCTCTCTAGGCATTTGCTACTTCCCCTATGCCATGCGTGGTTGTACATACCATATGTAGCTATGTTGGGAGACACAATTACTAACTGGTTGACTTCTCTTAAAGTCTGGTCGATTTAATCCAATTGTACACCAACCTCAATATGAATGATGAGAATTGTATGTAAAATGGGAGAGGAACCCATATGATCCATTAGAGAAAGTTGAAGCCAAATAGTTTTTTCGAATGCTTTGGGCTATGCTTACCTTAAAAGTTTGATTTACCAATGACATATGATTCTAATTAATATTTCATAGAAACGCCCACAACCACAAGTTACTTTGTGGACAAGTGAGATTTCATGATAATTCCCTGAACCTATGGATATGATTTTATATTTCTTGCATATGAATCATTTTTTTTTAACTAGCTCAACATTTCAAGTGCAGGTTCGTGGTTTGAACCTCCATTCATAGGAAACCTATATAGGGTTGTGGAAAAATATACTTCCAACAAATATTCTTCCTTCAAAGAAAATGGAAATATATATATTGGTTGATCTTGAAATGGGGATCATCTCTCAGTGGTCAAACACTACTAGTCACAATAACTCTGTTAAGTATGTTATGCTGAACAACCCTGATTTTCATTGTTGCAAGAAATGATCATGCTTGAACTCTATATTATTATGCTTCCATGGTTCTTACTACTGAATGGTATGGTTTGAGAACATTGGCATGTGTATCAGTGTTTTTTTGGAGGTATCTATTGTTTTTTTTATGTGACTAGGCTGTATGTTGCACTCAAACAATTGCGAACTATAACACATCTATTTTTCCTTACCTAGTTTATAGTTAAGAGACCTAGATAGCATATTGGACAGCCAACTACACAAAGTTCTCAGGGTCAGAGTGTTTGTAGATATTTGTTGGTTATTGATATTACTTATTCATCATTGTTTCTATCTCGTGGTTGTGGTGTGCAACTTACTACCAACATAATACCTTGCATCCATCAGAAAATAAAGATTCTTGTGTAGAGAAGAGGAACATAGGCCTAGTGGCCTTAATGAAGGAAAAAATCTCCATATAAGACTGAAATAGAACCATAACTTATATTTTGAAAAGGATCCATGTTGGTGAAGCGAGTGGGATATAAGTTTCTCGTTTATGGATCAAATAGTTCATGCATGATTTCCAACACATGTATGATCTAGTACATGGCACTTGCATATTCAAACTTCCAAGAGGAAGGAGGTCTTACCTATTAGTCCCTAAAGTTGTCCTTTACTGGTAACGAAAGATAGGGCACCTCAGTTATTGCAATGGTTTATGTTATTAGGTATTTTTAGGTTTTGGATTAGTTTATAGGTCAAGTAGGGAAAGAAAAGGACAATAAGAGTTTCTGGTTACAAAATCAAGTTTCCACCACACATACATAGTCAATGGTTTTCAATCTGATGAGCTAGATAAATGAATATAAAAATAAAAGAAAGAAACTATAAGTTCACAATTTGTTTACTCACACGAAAAGATCTTTATCCTAAATATCATTCAAAAACAAGAATAAATTACTTGAATACAATTCCTGTAGCAAATACACAATCAACAAAATATTTACTAGCCTCTAGGTACTAACATGGTACATCAAATGCTTTGCAAAGACATATATGCATTCAAATAAGAAAATAAAGAATATAAGACAATATACGGTATTCTAACCATCAAATAGCCTTTTCCATTGAGTGTATTATGAAGTAGGTTCCAAAACTTTACAATCAAAGAAAATATCTCTTTAGCCCCACTAAACTTGAACCCATTTTACTATGTCAACATATTTCCTATTTATGCCTAGAGTTGGTTTCAATAGATCCTGAATTCTAGATCTAGTTCTGATATTGTCCTGACTTTTTGCTAATATATAGGAATCATATTCCATTACATGATTGCATTACACTTCAAAAAATCTAGTATTTAAGAAAAATGACTCGATTTCTAAGACTAAATCGTGATCTCAAAAATATCATGATCCTCTAAAATAGAGGCTTGTTGCAACTGCTTCAAGTAGACGTGTTGAGAACTTGATCTTCGAATCTACACTTGGCTTTGGAATTTTCTTGCTTCAACTTGGTATTGAGTACTACATTTCTCCAATAAATATTGATATTCATTTTCTTGGCCTTGTTAGAGAGTTCATGTTGCTCTTTGTTCTTTTCTTTCAGCTTTTCAACATTGTCTTGCAGTTTGTCTTTCCATAACTCGAGTGTTTGTTTTGCATGCTTCAATTCCTTGATTACTTCCTACAACTTTTTAAAACACAGTTACCGACTTAATGAGAACCGTGACCTCAAAATGAGAACTCTAGCCCTTAAAACCCATATTTTTGCATAAGAAACATGAAAATCAACTCCCAAATCAAAAAGTGGTGCTACCGGTAGCACCATTTTTTTAAACGGGGTCAAAATTACAACATTTTTCAAACATGGCCTTCGAAACTCAGACAATAGCTCAAAAAAGCATTAAAATCAACACCTAAATCAAAAGTGATGCTATGTAAAACAAAATGTTTTTTCCTAAACGTGAAAATCATAGTTATTTATGCCCTAATTGAAATTGTGACATTGACAACAAAACCATACGAAAATAAATAACCCAAAATTGGACCCCAAATGGTCACTTGAAAATTTCTTTATAATTTATTTTTTTTACTTTACATTAAAAAATAAATAAATAGAAAGAACAAAACCTTTGCAAATAATTTTTGTTAAATGACCAAAAAAACACATTTAAAAAAATATGTTCAAAATTCAAATTAAAAAAAAAATAAAGATTAAAAAACAAGGTGAAAAAGAAAAATAACTAAAAAGAAACAAAAACAAATTAAAATTTTCCTCCAAAAATTATAATTTTAAAAAATTTATATTTTTTTTATAAAAGAATCATTAAAAAACCTTTCGAAAGTAAATTTTAAAAAAAAATTACTTGAAAAAGGCAAAAAAAAATAACAAAATTCAATAAAAGAATGTCTAAAATAAAAAATATTAAAAAATCTTAAACTAAATTTTAAAATTAAAATAAAAGACAAAAAAATAAAAAATATATATTTTAAAAACAATATTTAAATGAAAACAAAACAATTTTAATAAAATCAATAACGAAAGAATAAAAAGAAAATTTTAAAACCAAATTTAAAATAAACTTCTAAGCATGTTTAAAAATATAGAAAACCAAAATTAAAAAAAAAAATAAATAAAAACAATTTACAATACAAAAACTATCAACTTTAATTGAAACTAAAGTAAAAATAATAGAAAAACGCAAATATAAACAAATTTAATAACATTTAAAAAAAAAAAAACACAATTTTGCAATTGAAATAACATAAAATTTTAATCATTATTTTTTTTAAATCCAATTGGTATTCATTTCCTGAGAGCTGCTCTGCATTTAGGGTTCACCCTCGAAACCAATCGCCCTCTTTTCCATTGTCACGACCATGGAGCCCGAAGGAGGGGGGCTATCGGCCCCCTCCTATAGTTCTGTCACTGCCAAGGAGCATGGATCCAACCAGTCCAAACGACCAACCTTCGAACTCTCAAAGGGCATGCAACAAATAATCTAGGAGGAAGAAATATCGAAGGAAAAACCGATGGAAATCGACCTAGAAGCCAGTCACCCAAAAACATCTCGCACTTGGGAACCCGACAAATGCATCCCGCAAGCCTCGATCGCTCTCAAATATATCATCAGTTCTCCAAGAATAGAAGATCAGAAACAATACATGAGGGATTTCACCTTCAAAGGGAAATTCCTAGGATTATGTCCTTCAAAAAAAGACCTTGTCAAATGGATTCAACACTGGTGGAAACCCAAGGGTCACTATGAACTCCAACTTGGATCAAAAGGCTTATTTACAATCATATTACACAACCTAGAGGACAGAAATCAAATCTTTGAATGATCTAGGTGGATATCGGTGGCCACCCACCTTTTTCGACTGGCTCAAAACAGTTTTCTAGCAAATTTGGCAATTTACTATTTTTAGCAGTTTTTAACTTCCGGGGTCATTTTGAGGGCCCAAATGAAGGTTTTTCTAGATTGAGGTTCTAAATAATATATAAAGGCATGATTGATCCCACAAAATGAATCTCCTCTACGATACCTTTCCAATGAGCTATCATACGCCTAAAACGGAGATCGTATGCAAAAGTTACGACCTCGGGAAGTTGATGTACTAACTTACCCAAACGGGGCCCACATGACTTTTGGCACTTCATCTCCTAGGGTTAGGTTTTTGGATGTTTAGGGTTTTTGGAATTCATGTTTATTGTAAAAATGCCTTCATAGCCTCATTGTAATCATCTTCTTGCAAATGCGAGTAGCCGTCACATCTCTTTTCAGAGATACGCTGCCACCATTCTAGCGAGTCTTTCACTCTGTATTTTTTACAGTCTTTGTACATTTCTTTCATTAATAGAAATCGTGTATTACTATATATCTGTGTTTATGGTTGCATATCTGATATATTTTTTTTATATTACTGGATATACGCAATATCTCTGTGCATTTCTTTATTATATATCCACTCTCATTTCGTGCCGAAAATAATCTGGATCAGTGGAATCAGAGTAGGCTGCTCTTGATCGTTTTTCAGTGCATGTCCCTGATGAGGTCTAAGTATAGCAAGTTGGGTCTCGAGCTTGTATCTCTTGAATATAATAGCTCTCGCACACCCAAGAAACCCTCAATGGTGGAAGAAAAGAAAAACGACGGAGCAAACGATCCTATCAATCTGTTGCTTGAGCAAGCTCTCACGCGACAGAGGGACGAAATGATGGAGAATTTTTCCCACATCCTTCAACGCCTACTGATAGAAAAAAGCGCATATTCATCAAGCAGCCACTTTGGAAGCACCTCGCCTTTCAAGGTACAAGTTAATTTTGATATTCATGTAATTGAAGGACAGATAGATGCAGAAGCCCTAGAAAAATGGTTAACTCTGCTAGAAGGTTATTTCTTTGTTCATAATTTTTCCGACAAAGAAAAGATCACCTTCGCACTCCTTAAAGCTCTCCCTCGTGTCAAACATTGGTGGGAAACTTACTGGGAGCAAAGTTCCATAGAGGAGTCTAGAATATATGGGGTCGAGCCCACTTGGGATTTTTTTGTGGATGCGGTAAAGGAATAGTATTATCCTATTGGAAACTATGAGGACCAGTACATGAGATGGACCACACTGCAGAAAGAGAGGGGCCAAGAATTTCTGGAGTTCACCAATACCTTCCATACCTTGCACACCAATCTGGGTATCAAAGACTCTGAATGACATTTGGTTCTGAAATGCCATGGGGCTCTACACAGATACATCCAAACTGAAATGGATTTTTTTGATATCTCATCACTCGGTGTTGCTTATCAATATGTTGTTAAAATCAAGAAGAAATTTAAGAACCATAACAAATGGGAGTTTGGGTCTGCAAATTCGCAACAACCAAAGTATGACTAAGACATCCTTAACAGACAGTCTCCTGAAAACCAGTCCAAGCCACAGGAAAAGAAGGGTCATGGGAAGACAAAGAAGGACACCAGAAAACGGTGCGATTTCCACAAAATCCCTTGGCACAACACCGATGAATGTCGCTCAAAACAATCATTGGTGGCTGAGATCAAAGACAAGGATCTAAACCCTGATTCAAAATCCGATTATGAAAATATTAGTAAAGGAAAAATCATTGACGCAAACCCCACTGCTATTGTCGCGACTGCAACAATTCAACCAGAAGAACCAACATATCCTGAAGAGGGGGGGCACCTTTTTCATTCACAGATGTGGGTGAAGAGGACCCCGCTACATTTTATTGTTGATAGTGAAAGCCAAAATAACCTCTTCTCAACAGAGGTCGTCAAACAGTTGGGATTGTCAACAACACCACACCCGCAACCATACAACATCGGGTGAATTTGCCAAGGTCGAGATCTTCGTGTCAGCCATCAATGTTGATTGTCATACGGCATCCATCCCTTCAAGGATGAGGTATTATGTGATGTTTCCCCACTAGATGTCTGTGATGTTCTCTTGGGCCAACCATATATATGGAAGCACCATTCTGTTTATGAGTCTCGACCCCACAGTGTCATTATTTCTATGGGGGGTCATCTCTACAGAATACCAGAGGTAGTTCCAACTATTCTTCCACCTAAAAGGTGCTGCAAGGTAGTATTTCATACTGCAAAATTCAGCGTCTTCACAATCTGTTCAAAAGGGAACAAAAGGACACGGAAACCACTACAGCTTCGCCCCCAGCACCTTCTATCCAACAGAAGCAGGTCGACAAGGTTGCATAAAAGTGCAAAGATTCCTTCTGCACACCATCCTCTCATGTAGCTTGACTTGTTGAACAGCCTCAACCTTAACAGGTTCGTGACAGACTTCCACAAACTGAGCAACGCGACGTCTCCAACAAGGTAAGCAACTCACCAAGATGCAGATTCAACAAACGCTTTTCCCTCTCCCCTGGGAACTCAACACAATGGAGACCATTTCTTCCTAAGGAGGGAGGATTGATCCAGGTGGATATCGGTGGCCACCCACCTTTTTCGACTGGCTCAAAACAGTTTTCTGGCAAATTTGGCAATTTACTATTTTTAGCAGTTTTTAACTTTCGAGGCCATTTTGAGGGCCCAAATGAAGGTTTTTCGAGATCAAGGTTCTCAATTATATCCAAAGGCATGATTGATCCCCCAAAAGAATCTCCTCGACGATACCTTTCCAACAAGCTATCATACACCTAAAATGAAGATCGTATGCAAAAGTTACGACCCCGGGAAGTTGATGTACTAACTTACCCAAACGGGGCCCACATGACTTTTGGCGCTTCATCTCCCAGGGTTAGGTTTTTGGATGTCTAGGGTTTTGGGCATTCCTATTTATTGTAAAAATGCCTTCATAGCCTCATTGTAATCATATTCTTTCGAATGCGAGTAGCCGTCACATCTCTTCTCAGAGATAAGCTGCCACCATTCTAGTGAGTCTTTCACTCTGTATTTTTTATAGTCTCTGTATATTTCTTTCATTAATAGAAATCGTGTATTACTCTGTATATCTATGTTTATGGTTGCATCTCTGATATATTTATGTTATATTATTGGATATACGTGATATATTTGTGCATTTCTTTATTATATCTCCGCTATCATTTCGTGTCGTACTTCTATAACTCGGCAAGTCTTTTTCTCCGTTTATGGACGGAGAGATTCAGTCCAAAAAAGGAAGACTTCACCCACACTCCGGTTTGGTTGAGGCTATATTCACTCCCACAAGAATTTTGTCCTGAAGAGATCCTTGCAGGAATTGGTAACACCATTGGCATCTACGTCAAAGCCTCGGAGGTGACAAGACAACGAAGGTACACTGCTTATGCCTGCATTTGTGTCTATTTGAATATTTCAAAACCCCTCCCCAATGCCATCACCCTGGATTATCAAGATGATGAATGGTCCCAAACCATAGATTATGAGCACATCCCCTTTCGTTGTCGCAAATGCCACGAGCATGGGCATCTCTTCCGCGAATTCCCTTTAAATAACCCCACCAAACCTTATCTGAAAGATCCTGACAAATCAAGAACGGTTTCACCCAGGTCACGGGTCGACGTAGACATCAAGCCAAGAAGGCACCCCCCTAGGCCCCCCCTAGACCCCAACCAAGAACTCCTTTGAAGCCCTTCAAACCCCCTTGGATACCCCCCCCTCTTCAACCGACCCTCTGACAACTCATGCGACCGGCCAAAAATATGCCATTCCCGACCCCCCTGCCCCAACTTCCTCACAACCACCAATCACGAATACCTCCCTTCCTACGAATCTTGGCCTGGAAATGGGAGACCCAGACACAGACCTAGAGGACCAGGAGCTAGTAGGTATAGATATGGTGCATCTGGAGCAAGCCTACCACAAGAAACAATTGTATACCATACCAATTGATCAGCTACGCAAAGTACACAAATTCTTTCTCAACTCTTCAGCAGGATGATCAGCCCGAGATAGTACAAATATGTGAATACAAAAAGGCACCTCAAAGGAACAACGCAAGCCCACAAAAGATGAATAAAAGAGGGGCATAAAACCAAAAAACTAACTTATTCAAGATGTTGGTAACTTTATCGTCAACTCAAGTCAAATTCATTTGATCTTAGACAGCTTCCCTCCCCTCAAACCCCCATCGTCCTCATGAATATGCTATCTTGGAATATAAAGGGCCTTAACGCAAAAAGAAAACAAGGTTTTCTCAAAGAAAGAATCAAGAAGGAACAACTAGATATACTTCCTCTGCAAGAAACAAAATGTGTGGGAGAGGAAGCACATTCTACTCTTCAAAAATTATGGAAGTAAGCCCGGCATGTGGAAGTGGATGCCAGGGGGGCAGCTGGAGGCCTAGAGATGCTTTGGAATCCAACCACAGTTCTACTTGATAGCTTTTTCACCTCTAAATGGACCATCACAACCTCCTTTCGCCTTATTGGCTCGAACAAAAAAGGCTACATCACAAACGTCTATGGACCCCTTAGACCAGAAGACAAGGAAGCCTTCCTCCAGCACTTGGACTGGATATCCAACCACATCGACTCCCAAAGATGGATCCTCGGGGGAGATTTCAATATGATCACAGGTCTGGAGGAAAAAAAGGGGGGCACACGCACTTTGGGAAATGATAGTGTTCTTTTCAATTGCACCATTGGCCTTCCTAAACTCATTCATGTAGGAATGGAAAATGGGCCTTTTACATGGTCCAACAGACGCTCGGGAGCCCAAGACATCTCTAGCAGACTAGATCATTTCCTTTTCACGGAATCCATTATGATGGATGGCCTCGCTTGGAATACCATGGTCATCGACACCCCGAGATCAGATCATTGGCCAATACTACTGACTATCAACATCAATGGTACCCCGGGTAGAAAACCCTTCCGCTTTGAAAATTTCTGGTTGACACACCCAGATTTCCAAGAAAACATCAAGCATTGGTAGGAAGAAGCGACCATCCAAATAGGGATCCCAATGTACTGATTCCAATAGATGCTAAAAAACCTTAAACAATATCTAAAATCATGGAATAAATCCATCTTTGGCGACATCTTTCAAGCACAAGAAAGCCTCAATTAGCAAATGCAAATACTCCAACAGCAGATCAGATCACAAGGCCTCACGAAAGCCCTAAATAAGAAGGATACTATTCTAAACAACCAGATCGCAGAAATAAGGGCACAGGAAGAGATACTCTAGAGACAAAAATCTTGCATCTAATGGCTAAAAGAGGGGGAAAAAAACACCAATTTTTTCCACAGATCCGTGATTCAACGACGCCAAACAAATCACATCACTCACCTAGTCTCAGAGCAAGGAACAAAAATTCAACAACATGCTAATATAGAAAAGGAAATGCTCTCCTACTACAAAAATCTTCTAATGGAACCCCCAGAAGATCGCTGGCTGGCTATCAAATCTATCCTCAAGACGATTCCCAAGGAGGTCACCAAAGAGAAAAATGAGGCACTCATGCGACCGATCACTCAGGAGGAGTTCAATCAATCTCTTAAGGACACCCCATTGGGAAAATCCCCTAGGCCAGATGGGTTCACTTTCAATTTATTCCACTATTGTTGGGGCATCATCCGCGAAGATGTTTGGGAAATCACTGAGGACTCCGGAAGATTCAGGAAGTTCCTCTAAGACCTCAATGCGACCTTTCTCACCCTCATACCTAAAGAAAACAACACTACTTCTGCCTCGCACTTTCGGCCCATTGCCCTCTGCAATGTCATCTACAAACTCCTAACAAAGATCATTGCAACACGCCTTAAACCTATTCTACCGTTCTTAATATCCTCGAAACAATTTGGTTATATGGAGGGAAGACAAATCATGGACAGTTTAATACTGGCTCACGAAGTCATCCACTCGCTACACTCAACCAAAACTCAAGGTATGCTCCTAAAACTAGATCTCTCTAAAGCCTTTGATAAGTTAAGCTGGATCTATTTATGATCAACTCTCCTCGCCTTTGGCTTTGATCCCATTTGGGTCTTCTGGATTTCCAAACTTACCTCTTCAGCCTTGTTTTCCATCCTCATTAATGATGTTCCCTCAAAACCTTTCTCCCCCTCAAGAGGAATAAGATAAGGGGACCCACTCTTGCCCTTCCTTTTCATCCTTATGGCAGAAGGGCTGAGTCGCACTATCAAAGAAGTCATCAGGGATAACTCCCTCTATGGCCTCACCCCCCATATCTCACAGCCAATTCATGGATGACATACTTCTAATGGGAATGTCTACAACCAGAGAATCCCTACGCTTCAGATCTATCATTGACCTCTTCTGCGAGGCTTCGGTCATGGAGGTGAATTTGACCAAATCCGAAGTCTGCTTCTTTAACACGCCTATTGAGATCCAAAACCACCTCACTCAAATCCTGGGCTTTACTCGTAGTGTTCTCCCTTCCGTCTACCTAGGCATCACCCTCATTGATAACCCACTAAGAAATGCATCCTAGGACTCCTTGTTGTCCAGATTTCAAAAGAGACTTTCCCTATGGACCTTCCGCTCCCTCAATCTGCTTGGTCGCCTCATCCTCCTCAAATCAGTCCTTCAGCCCCCCCCTATCTATGCTTTTGCTTCTTTGGCAGCCCCAAATTTCATCCTCAGCACCTTAAGAACTATTCAACAAAACTTTCTCTGGCAAGGCAACAAAGAAGGGCGCAAAATAACCCTGGTAAGCTGGCAAAAAGTCTGTAATCCAAAGAAAGTAGGAGGCCTCGGCCTCAGAGACCCATCCATTCTCAACCAGGTCCTCAGTGCTAAAATTTGGTGGAGATGGTTAAAGAGACCCCAAGACCTTTGGGCATGTATTTGGAGGAAAAAATACACTCCCACAATCCCAAAAAGAGAGCTCATCAAGTGTAGTGGTCAAAGCCCAGGTTCGCTCATCTGGAATGCAGCCAGGAATAATCGGGAACTCATCATAGACCACTCTTTCTGGGAACTGCAAAGTGGGTCTTCGGCTCTCTTTTGGAGTGACTCTTGGCAACAAATCCCAGCCCTGAATACAGATCTGAATCTCAATGCCTTCATCCCCTTCACAACTGTAGCAGGACTCCGTAAAGTGGCAGATTTCTGGAACCCAAATGTCCCAGGGGAAATCTGGCGCACCTGGAAAAATTCCCACGAGAACCTAAATGCACCCCCATAGCTAAATCTCCATCCTCTGCAGGAGCATCTTGATTCAAGGAAAATTTAAGTCAACAAGGGGAGGACATCCTCAAATGGGGACACTCCACCACAGGTACCTTTAACATTCAAGAAGCTTACCACCTAAAGGAGGGTCACAAAACCTTACCTCGAGAAGAGGTTTGGGGCAAGATTTGGGACACAAAATCCTGTCCAAAAATCAGCACCTTCCTCTGGCTAGTGGCGCACAACAACATTCTCACCTGGGACAACTTAAGGAAAAGGGGTTTCCTCGGTCCTTCCTGGTGTCAGTTATGCGGCTTAGAGGAGGAAACTCAAAATCATCTCCTAAACCTGTGCACCTATAGTTCGTGCATCTGGGATCACATCGCCAACCTTATGAGAACCATGGACAAGAACCAAACAGGTCTTCAGGAAACTATCGAAGGATGGTCAAGCTTGAATTTTCAATCCCCCATCCTCAATAGAATATGACAGCTATTACCGGGTTTCATTTTCTGGCAAATCTAGAAAGAGAGGAATAGACGAATCTTTAAATCGGTTAATAGGACTTGGCAAGAAGTGTGGACCACAATCCACACCAACATCAACGAAACAATCTCTTTTCATCCCTGGATGGAACAGGATCTAAATGGACCACAGAATGAGCATCACATCCTTAGCGCCTGGCTACTCAATCTCCACCCCACCCCCGATAGGCCTGTTGCTGCTATCATTGGTAAATCATGCTCCCCTTCCACCAATCCCTCTCATCCCACAGTCATTGCCTGTAGGAACATAGCCAACACCAAGGATCGACCCCCAGATGGGGTGCTTCTGAGCCAATGGAGTGATCATACCACAAGGAGGCCACCTGGCCAGACAGCTAGCCACGTGGCGTACGATCATATATGTCACCCCACTCCAGACACCTCATGGGTTTAAACCTTCCACTGCCACCCTCCACTCTTCATTTGAAACCAACAGGCCACACGAATTGGAATCTCTGCGGTGTGGGAGTCTTCATGGCGTCATTCAGGACGCTTCCTTGGTCACATCTTCTCCAGTCTGGCTCTTCTTCTCCTAAAGATAAGTTGGGTGCTCTCATTCTCATTCACCCCCTCACAGTTTGCAGGACCACACCTCCCTTGTTCACTTTATCTTCAGGCCCTCGAACATTCTCTAGTGCGACCTCCACTCGATCTTGAGCTTGCGCTTCCCCTTTCGAGAATTGTCAACCCTCAGTGTCTTCCCTCTCAGGGTGCCACTAGCTCTCGTCATGCCCCAAATCATAGGCAAGGCCAAACGAGGTGTCAACTGGTATGCGGCCAGGGGAAGGAAGTTGCCCACCCCAAACCCTCCTCCTGAAGTCAAATTCCTCCCCATCTTGGCTCCTGTTGCTGCGCTCGCCCCCACCCAGCCACTCCATGAACACACCCCTGACCTCTCCCCTCTCTCGAACCCCTACGCCTGTAGGCTTGAGTGGTTTGATAATATTGGAAACTCACTAGGTTTCGCACCACCACCCTTCTCCCCCCCTCGACGACCTCCTCATCCTCCCTCCCCCTTTCGTCACCCCCCCGCCACCTCAGGTCTCGACTTCTCTCCTTCCTCCTCTTCTGAATCTCCGCTATCTACACACCCCTGCCCCTTTTATGATAGGTGCGATGATCGAACAACGATCATGGATACACTATGTGACCTCAAAAAGGACCTGGGGGAAGATCAAGTCAGCTATGCTCGACATGCAGAATAGGGACGTAGAACGCTGGAGCCAAGTGGACACTATAATGTCCTTCCTTTAGGACCTTTGGCAAGTTATAGCAGACTGTGACAAGGGTAAAGCACAAGCGTGCCAAGTCTACGTCGAGCCACGGCTCGAACCAGGCTTTTAAATAATTTCTTGTTTCAGGTTTCAATTTCCTCTCATTTCCTAGCAGCCATGGAAGGCTAGCCTATGTTTTTTCTTTAAGTTTAAATTCAGCTATCAACACTTTTCCCTGTGTCGTTGTGAAGCTTTTTGTTTTTGTATGGCACAATTTTTTTCTTGGACAAATGGTAGTGGTGGTTTTCCAGAAGGGCACCGTTGCCACCTAGGACTATGGACAAATGGAAGCGGTGGTTTCCGATAAGGGCATCACTGCCACGTATGAAAATGATCCACAGACAATTGTATCTTTTTGACGGGATTTAATACAAACTCTAACTTATAAAAAAAAAACACAAAATTTTAATTAAAATTAAAACCAAAAAAGAATTACAAACCTACAAATTATTGGGGTGTCATGGGGGGGGCAATGTCCGGCATCGCCCCAGCCTCCACAGGCTAAGCCTTGGTCCCACGGGGCTAAGGCTTAGCTCATGGGGGCTGGGGTGATGTTCGGAATCAACCCAGGCCCCAGGGGATAAGCACTGATCCCATGGGGGAACAGGGATTATCCCTTGGGGGCTAGGGTGATGCATGACATCACCCCAGCCCCCATGCACTAAGCCTTGGCCCCGTGGGACCAATGCTTAGTCCCTAGGGATTGGGGTGATGCCCAACATCACCCCCCATGATAACCATGATGCTCAACCATCCCATGCATGGGTTGGTTGGGCATCGTGGGTGTTGTGGGGGGTGATGTACGACATCATCCCAGCCCCCAGAGGATAAGCATCGGTCCCACGAGGCCAAGGATTAGCCTCTGGGGGCTGGGGTGATCCCCGACATCACCCCAGCCCCCACGAGCTAAGCCTTGACCCCGTGGGACCAGGGATTATCCCTCATGGGCTAGGGTGATGCCTATTTTTTTTTAATTTATTTATTTTTTCATAAAATTTTACGTATTTGTAAGTTTTTTAATAAAAAAATTACTTTTTTTTTGTAATTTTATGTTTTTTTTTTCTTTTTTTCTTTTTTTCTTTTTTTCTTTTAATATTAAATTTTGTAGTTTGAGTGTGATAATTTGTTTTTTTAATATATTTTATTAATTATTCTTTGTGTTTTTTAAACTTTTCTAAAGTTTTTGGGCCATAAATTTGGTTTTTTTACCTTTTTTTTTATTATTATTAGTTTTAGCTTACTTTATACATTTGTTTTGTTTTTTGTTTTTCTTTTCCTCTTTAGTTTTTTAAGTTTTTCTTTAATTTTTTTTATTATCTAAATTTGCTTTTTATTTTTAATTTCAACTCTTTTATTTTTCTTAGTTTTTTTTAGTTTTTAATTTACCAAAAAAAATGAATTATGTTTTTTTGTTAAATATTAAAAAATAGTGTTATTTAACTACAATTTTTTTCTATGTATTGAAGTAAAGGTAAACAATGTGTTAAAAATGGTGTTTTCCACTATATTTTAAAAGTACAGAACAATAAATTAATTCAAGAGGCACAATTATATGAAAAAATGTAACTACAAAAAAATAAATGCTAAAAAATATTTTTAAGATTGAAAGAACCATAGAAAAATGACTAAAAACATCGTTGAATAAAAAGAAATATTAGAAAAAACTGAAAATAGATGAAAAATAAGCATTTAAAAAAAATGTGGAAACATTGTGGATCGAAAAATTTAAAATATCAAAAAACCAGCTAAAAAGGGAGAGGGGGTGCTACTGGTAGCACCATTTATAAAATTGGGGTAAAAAATTGGACCCCCCAAAAAGCGAGAACTCTATAGAGTTCGCATTAAGTTGGTAACTATGTTTTAACCCTTTTCTTTTCAGGTGCATCCCATGTTTGTGCTCTACATCCACCGTAATATTCCTCAAGTGAAGATTTGTTAAGATCAATGGAAATTTTGGGCTTCCTGGACCTCAGTCTATATCTATGTTCATTTGAGGGTGACTCTTTAATGATATCCTTATCTGTAGATTTATAAAAAAATTGTATTTATTTTGTATCTATCTCTGGCAGCTCATACATTTCTAGAACATAGGTAGGGTATGGCCCCATTTTATCCCCTGAATGAGAAGATCCTAAGTCAAGTTGTGCCAGTGGTTTCTTCCCCTTTCCAGGCTTCTTTGGAACCTCATATGTTACCTCCTCATCTAAGATAATTACATTATCTTTCTTAAGTGAGGGTTTAAAAATATCTTTAGAATTCATCCTTAACATGTGTGTTGGTCTGGTATTGGGCCTGCTTGAATAAGTTACAGGTTGCTTGCCTTTACCTCTTTTACTCTGTTTACTTGTGGGGTTTTTCAATAGGTATATCATCGATTTATGCATCAGGGTCAAATTTAACTTTTGGCAACAAGTTGATCTTTTGCTTAGTCATCCTCTGTGTATATACCTTGTCATAACATGTAAATTCATGTTTAGAGGTAGAGGATTCAGACTCTAGCTTGATTTCTTCTTCCTATTGAAATTCAAATTTCCTTTTACTTGATCTAGTTTGTCTAGCCACAGGGGAGACTTCCTTTAGTTTTGTAGAACTTTTCAAAGTACTTCCTTTCTCTTTTGAAGATTTAGGTTTCTCTTGTTTTTCATCTTGTTCATCCATCCCTAAAGAGATAAACAACTTCCACCAAGTCATTTGAACCTCCTTTAATGCATACAGAACCAACATTTTGATCAAACCTTGATGAAATAAACTCCTATGGGAAGTTTGAGGATGATTCTGCACTCTCTTAGACATTTTGGTCTAACTTTTTAATAAGTAAAAAGGAAGACTCATCTTTGTGTCTCCATTTAGGTGCATAAAAAATTTCATATGATAATGATAAGCATAAGAAAATATTCCCTCACATGTTATATACCTGTGTACTATTGTCAAAACATCCCACCATTCTTCCTTTAACCATTTACTAGGGATCCCTTGACTCTAGTCAGGATCATGGTGTTCTGGTAGCAAGAATTGCTTGTATAGGTCTACAGACAACTCACCTTTCTTCCACCATCTCTCACCATGCACAGGTAAGTGACATGCTACCCCAATCGAGTGTTATGTAACATAGATTAATACTCTTCCAACCTGAGTTTTAAAACCATCGAATTTTTGGGAGAACAACATCGAAACCTCCTCTTGGTAACCTTGGAAATTACAACAGAAGTCGTACCAACCTGTACTGATGATTTTTTGCATGATCTCAAGATATGATTCCATCAATTCGCCTCCTATCGGTTCCAAATGGCTAACCTGACCTATTTTCTTCAGAGCCATCACACTGCCTGTGATTTCTGTCAAAATGCTAGGGTTTCAAAAGTCGGGCTTAAGAATTCTTGCTCATACCATTGATATGGAAAGGTTCCTTTGGATGCAAAATATTGTTAAGCTCCCAATCTAGTTACACAAATTCATTTTCAAAATTAAATCATCACTTTAAATGCTTCATATCATGACCTGAAACCCAGCTTCAGTGGATGCATAACATGTACATACTTGTGTTCTGTAAATGGTAACCCTATATGGAATCATCATTTGGTGATAGTCACCACTACTGCATGATTATCTACATGATATTATGGAATCTCTTATGTCAGTTAACACAATTTTTGGGATTAAGACATGTTCCGGAAATGATGGGTTTAGGCGCTACAAGAATGGCGACATTCGTGTAGCAACTTTGTCTCTCTTTAAACTTAGGAAAATTTTAAAATTTGACAAAAAATTCTGATGGGACATACTCAAACCATGTAAATATTCAAATCTATCTCACTAAAGCATATGAAAATAAACTCAAACAAAAAAAAAACACCCAAAATCATAAAAAGAGAAGTGGACAGGGAACTTCATACGAACAAGTGTATAGTGAGGCAGGGCTTTTTGGTATTGAGAAGATAAGAATGAATTTATAAATGGCATAGGCTAAAAATCAAGGGTAAGAGGTTACAGTTTGTCCAAGGTCTAACACTGGCTCCTTCTGGGGACAATGTTTTGTGATAAAACATTAAGAACCATGCAGACTAATGCCTTCCTTGCTCACTTTATTAGTTTTGAATAGCCATCCTATTTATGTTTCCAACTGCTCTTATCCCTGCTTTATTTCAAATCAATCCTACATATTGGACTATCAAAATAAAGAACAAATTGTAGACTAGTGTATCCATTGGTCTTGGAGTATTTATTTGCTCTACTTAAACTCACCAAATCAAAAATGAAAAACTATGTACAAACTGAAAAATTTTGGTTGTTAACAGAAATAGTGTTTCAAAAATCGCCCATTTACTGGGCCACAAATGATTTCAGTATCATCCAAATTATGCAAGAGGAAAGTATTGATGTTCAACACTTTGGCTATTTTAAAAGGGACAAACCATAAATTGTCGAACTTAGCATGTTTAGATGTGTTCTCCCTTCTGGAATCCCACCTCAGAACAATATCTCTTGTTGAAAAACTATCTTTTTGGGTATTTTTATCAAATGTTTCCTTGATCTTTCCTTGATAAGATTCAGATTCCTCATTCAAATTTTCTCTTTTTTGTTGAACTTCAATGATTTGGAAGATTCTCCTTTGAATGTCATTTGGCTCTTCCAACTCTTCTTGCAGGAATTTTAGTATAGGTAAACCAATTTGGGTTGGAAATATGGCATATGTCCCATAGACCAATTGAAAAGGAGAGGTTCCAGTTGATTTCTTAGTGCTAATCCTATCATCCCATAAAGCAAAATCCAGCTTTGAGTCCCATGATCTTTTGTTTTTAGTCAAAATCTTCTTAATGATTCTAAAAAGACCTTTGTTGGAAGACTCTACTAATCCATTACCTTGAGGGTCATATGGGGTTGGAGCGGGACAAATTTATATTGCATTTTATACAAAATTAAACCATGGAAGCATACTTGAATGCTTGAGCATTGTCTGTGACCATTTTTCTGGGACATCCAAACCTTGAAAAAATATTTCCTTCTAGAAAAGTCATTATAACTTTATATGTTGCATTTCTTATAGGGACAACCTCAATCCATTTTGTAAAATAATTTGTGGTTGTGAGAATCCATATATGCTTCCCAAAGGAGGGTAGGTGGATTTCTCCAATGAAATACAGGCTCCATTGTTGAAAAGGTCCATTTGCAATTATAAGTTTCAAGGGCAGGGATAGAAGTTGTTTCTTTCCTACAAACTTTTTGCATTGTTGACATTCTCTAACCTAGGAAAACACATCAGAGAATAATATAGGCTAGTAATAACATGCCCTAAGTATTTTGAAAGTTGTATCTTTCCAGTGATGGTGTCCTCCACAAACCCCTTTATGAAAATCAGTCAGAATCTGGTTTGCTTCTTCCTCATCAACACATCTTAATAAAACTCCATTAGGATCTCTCCGAAACATTTCTTGATTAAATATGCAATACTTCACAGTTTTGAGTTTCAAATATCTAACTTTAGGCTTGTCAAAATCAATATTTTGAATATTTTGTAAAAAGTAAACAATGTCTTTATATCAAGATGAAGAATTATATTTATCGATTACCTGCAAACCTTCTCCTTCAACCTGTAATACTTATTTATCTGACTGACTAAAAATATGATGCAATCCAAGAGAATTATAATTTGAGTCTGAAAGAAACTTAGCAAGGCCCTTTGCCTTGATCAAATTGGTAGGTTTTATGACCAAATTGTATTACAAAATTTTGGGTATCCATTTCCCCCTCTTCCCTTCATTGTCTAGTTGAACAAGAATCTCTTTCACAACACTGTTTGGAACATAATAAATTATTTCAAAGTGTAGAACATAAACCCTAAAGGATTTCAATGCCTTAACTAGGGCATAAGCCTACTTTTTCATAATGTCATACTTTAGCTCTACATCTCTAAGAGTCTTACTGAATAAATAAATAGCTTGCTCATACCCTTTGTCATTACTCTACAACAGAACAAAAACAATGGTATCTTCAAATGCAAATGAAAAAACCAAAAATTCTTTAGAGTAATCTGGAATGATAAGGATAGGAGTTTCAATCAGGGATTTCTTTATCTTTTCAAAGGAAGATTTTTCCTCTCATGTCCACTTAATTTTTTCATATTTTCTCATAATATTGTTAATGAACTTGATGGTCTAAACAAAATTTGGTATGAACCTCCTTAAAAAATGTATTCTCCCTATGAAGGACTTTATAGCCTTTTGGTTTCTTGGAATTTCAATCTTTTGGATGGCTTCCACCCTCTCAAGATCTATCTTGATTCCTTCTGTAGACACAATATGACCTAGGATCTTTCCTTCATGCATGAAAAAGTGAGATTTCTTTGGGTTTAAAGATATGCCATACCTTTTGCACTTTTTAAATGTGTGTTTCAGGTGAAGCAAGTGTTCTTCATCATACTTTGAGAAAACAGTAATATCATCAAGATAAATGACCATGAATTTGTCCTTTTCTCCCACAAACACAATGTCCACGACCCTCTAAAAAGTGGCCCCTACATTCATCAAACCAAAGGGCATCTTATCATACATGAAAGTGCCCCAAGGAGTGGCGAAGGCAATCTTTTTCCTTTCTTCTTCAAAAATTGATATCTGATTATATCTAGAGTATCCATCCATCATGGAAATTCTTTGAGCACCCACTACTTTCTACATAATATAATACATCTTGGGTAATGGATAATTGTCCTTCAGAGAACACCTATTCAGATTTCTAAAATCCACACGCAACCTTATTTCACCATTATTTTTCCTAACAGGTACAAGATTGGCTACCCACTCTGAGTATCTATAAGGTAATATAATATTTGCATCAAGCATTTTCTTCACTTCTTTTTCAATAATGGGAAGAAACATAGAGTTGAACTGTCTCATTTTCTATCTAAAAGGTTTAGAACCTGCTTTGAGAGGAATCTTATGCTGAATAATTTTTGTGTAAAAAATATTAAGGTCTTCATATGACCAAACAAAGACATCAACAAATTCCTTCATAAGATTTACATACCTTCTCCTTTTCTCTTCAGACAATGCTTTGGAGATTTTTATAATCATTGAATTGGTATCAGTCCCAATATTATAGTCAACAACATCCTTTTCTTGACTTTGAATTAAAAATTTCCTGGAGACATCATTGTTTTCAAATAGCCTTTCAAGTGGTACTAGACCCTTGGGAATGTGATTTTTCTTCAATTCTACAATCTTATGTCCTGCAATTTTATCCTAAAGAGGGACATCAATTTGAATTTCTACACCATCATTCTCATTTTCTTGATCAATAGAGATTGCATAAAAATCACCAATGGTTTCTATAAACCTTTTCAATTCTTGGTCATCATTGAAAACCTGCCAATATTTGATGTTATCTGAGATGGAAGGCCTGTGCCTAACTTCTATTTCATATCTTAGATTCGAAAATATAGGATTCATGAAATTACTAGCTACCAAGGCTAAAGAATATATTTGTTGGTTTAGACTACTCTAGACAAAAGTTATATCAAAATATAGAAAGAAGTTTTCAACAAGGTCCCATACTTCATTTATGTACTGCTTCAACCTTTTGTGCTTTGTCTGATACATATTTTTTATTTGATGAATAATCAATTATGAATCTCCAAAAACAACAATTTTATCAATTCCCATATCCTTTGAAGCTCTTAATCCCAGCAGCAAGGCCTCATATTCTGCAATATTGTTGGTGGTGTCAAATTCTAATTTATATGAAAAAGGTATGACTTTCTTGGTAGGGGAAATGAATACAACCCCAACACCATATCCTTATTTTGAACAAGAACCATCAAAGAACATATTCCACACTGCATGTTCCACATCCTTTACTTGGTTATCCATAGATCTAACTACTAATGGTTCAAGAGAATCATCACTGATATGAAATATGGATGATCCAATTTCATCTTCAACTGCATAGATGGGGTGATTTCCTAGATTTTCATGATCACTTACACGATAGGATAGTCTAACTTTTTTGTACAACCTTCATTTTTCTCCTCCAAATATAGGTATAGTATCATAGGTCAGGTCCATTTGTAAGGATCCTCCTACCTTCTTAGCCCAAGATCTGGATAGCAGCATGCCAAATTTAGGTGGTATGCCAACCACTACTACATCCATAACAACACTCTTCATAGGTAGTTGGGATAAGGTAAAAACCAGATCTTTGATAACCCCTAGACATTTAAATTTTTTAGAATGAAAAGAATAGAGGTCTTGGTAAGGTTTTGTAATTTCAAGACCTAATTCATCCATGACTACCTTAGGAATAACATTGTGTGAGGCTCTAGAATTCATAAGGAAGTTGTGCAGAATATTCTCATGAATATTCAGGGATATGTAAAATGGAGGTGAAGCATCATATATATCTTCAATATGAGGTCCTACAATGATGGCAGGATTTTCATCTTCCAATTTTATTGTATCTGAAGACATGATAGAATCAGGGGGTTGCAAGACTTTCAAGATTGATTTTTTAAAAGACTCATTTTTCATCAGTTCCACCAAAGGTACATGAATTTTTATCTTATTAATTTCATGTTCCAAATTAAAAGGACCAAGATGTTTTGATGTTTCCTTTACCTCTAGGGAAGTAACCTTGATGGGTTGTTGAGGTTGATCCAATTCGTTCCATGTATCTTTATTTGGACTCTGCTTGGCTGAGACCTTAGCCTTTTTATTCTGGATTGGTGTATTTTCCTTTGGTCCATCTGATCTAGGCCTTAGATCATATTTCTTCTGAGGCTCACTCTGAAATATTTATTCTTCTTCACCATTATCAAACTAATTTGATATCGAAGAATCTTCATATTCCTGTTGAGTCAAATGGCTAGCAGAAAGTTTAGTATCAGTTAAAAGGACTGAAGAAATTTCATCAACATTATCACTTTCCTCTGACTCTTCAACTGCATTATTTTGAAATGGTGGTAAGATCTTTTGATAATCTTGATTCATTCTCTCCCTCTGCATAACCTGAGGATCATTTTGTGGTATTCTAAACTGATTGGGGTTTCTATTTCCCCCTTCTTGAACATGTATGTTTGGTTTCTTAGTCTCTAGTTTCATTCTGGAAAGCTCTAATGTTAGAGTTTTTAACATCTTATCCATCTCATCAATATTTGGGTCAAATGTTGTTGCATGAGAGGAAGATGGAACATCTTCTTTCTACTTATTTTTATCTCTGTCGGATCTTTCCTTTAACCTTTCTGCTGCCAAAATATTTGATTCCACTTCAATGGTTGCCTCCTGCATCAAACTCAATGTAGCATATCTTCTTTCTCTTAACAAGAGAAAATTATGCATCAAAGGAATTAACAAAGGTAATATTTGAAGAATTTTTTGTAGGTTTTTTTTCATCGGGGATTTTACTGTACATTTTATTAAATCTTTTGGTAAAATCTAAAATAGACTCACCATTCTTTCTTTTCAAAGCCAAAAATTTAGTAATATAGTACAAGTAGTCCTTTTTGTCTCCCCAATGTTTCAAAAAAGTGTCATCTAATGCATCAATATCAGTAATAGAATTGGCAGGGAGACCTCTGAACCACTTCCTTACCTCCCCATCCAAACTCTATATAAATAAACTCATCCAAACATCTGTGCGTTCAACATTGAAATTGTCTGCAAAGCTATAAAAATATGCCAAATTTTCTTCAGTTGTGACCTCTCCTTCTCCATTAAACCTAGGAAAATATTTCATATAGTCTCCATCCAGGAAAGCATATAAAACTTGGGGCAACACCAGGGGTGCATACCTAGTAGCTATGATAGCATCCACTATATTGACATCCATGGAGTGAACAACTGGAGTAGGAGATTTAGGAGGAGAGGATGGTTGTGAAGTATGAGGTGAAGGTGGAGTATGAACCTTAGAAGGTGATGAAGGTTGAGAATGGGTCTTTGGGGACTCTAGGAATCCTTTAATGTCCAGAATATTATTAAATACTTGAATCTTAGGTTTAAATCTTTGAGAAGTGAAAATATGAGATAAGGATGAAGATAAAACCTGATCAAACTCTTCTTTGGTATGTGCGAGGAATTTTTTTAGGGATTCATATGTGAAGAGTGTATCTTCCTCTTCTACTTTGATTATTTCATAAATACTCTCCATTGTTCCACTATTAAATCATTTAAATAATTTGTTGCAAGTAGAACTACTTCTAAAGGATGGATAATAGGTTTTTCTTCAATCAGAGACACTAAGCCTTCTTTAGGAACAACAATGGATTTTTGGGAAGAAAAAATTGTTTCTTCAAAAGAAGGAGATTTACCTTTAGAAGATGAAGACCGGCCTAGAGTATCTTTGGATTTTATTAATAATTTTTCAAGATTTCATACTGCTGGAGTTGGTTTAGGATCTGGGTTAGCTCTGGTCACTTTATTTCTTGAAGATAAAGTTGATACTGGGGCTTTAGTAGGCTCATATTTAGTACCCTTCACTTCTCTTTTAGGATCCATAACTTCTACAATGGAGTCGCTAGGTGAAAAAATATGCATTCTACTTGTGTATCCAATTATTGTTAACCATCAAGAGCTAGTCTTTCTCAATGGCATTCTTCCTAGGGATAGATATGTTCATTCCTCCATCCTCGGAAATGACACCAAAAAAATTTAGTTCCTAAAGTTGTCCTTGACTGCTAAGGGCAAGATAGGGCACTTCAGTTATTGCAATGGTTTATGCTTGTAGGTATTTTTAGGTTTTGGATTAGTTTATAGGTCAAGTAGGGAAAGAAAAGGACAATAAGAGTTTATGGTTACAAAATCAAGTTTCCACCACACATAATTAGTCAATGGTTTTCAATATGATGAACTAGATAAAGGAATATAAAAACAAAAGAAAGAAATTGTAAGTTCACAATTTGTTTACTCACATAGAAAATTATTGATCATAAATATCATTTAGAAACAAGGATGAAGTACTTGAATACAATTCCTGTAGAAAATAAGCAATCAACAAAATCTTTATCGGCCTTTACATACTAACAGGGTACATCAAATTCTTTGCGAAGACATATGTGCATTCAAATAAGAAAAGAAAGAATAAAAGACAAGATAAGGTATTCTAACCATCATATAGCCTTTTCCATTGAGTGTATTATGAACTAGGTTCCAAAATTTTACAATCAGAGACAATATGTATTTAGCACCACTGAACTTGAACCCGTTTTACTTTGTCAATAGATTTTCCTATTTATGCCTAGAGTTGGTTTCAATAGATCCTGAATTCTAGGTCTAGTTTTGATTTAGTCTTGATTTTTTTTCTAACATATAGGAATTATATTCCATTACAAGATTGCATCACACTTCAAAAAATCTAGTCTTTAGGGAAAATGACTTGATTTCTAAGACTAAATCTTGATCTCAAAAATATCCTGATCCTGTAAAATAGAGGCTTGTTGCAACTTCTTCAGGTAGACATGTTGAGAACTTGATCTTTGAATCTACACTTGGCTTTGGAATTTTCTTGCTTCAGCTTGGTATTGAGTACTACATTGCTCCAATAAAGATTGATATTCATCTTCCTGACCTTGTTGGAGAGTTCACATTACTCTTTGTTCTTTGATTTCAACTTTTCAATCTTGTCTTGCAATTTGTCTTTCCATAACTCAAGTACATGTTTTTCATGCTTCAATTCCTTGATTACTTCCTGCAAATTTTTAACCCTTTTCTTTTCAGGTGCATCCCCTGTTTATGCTCTACATCCACCATAATCCTCCTTAGGTGCAAGTATGTTAAGATCAATGGAAATTTTGGTCTTTTTGGACCTTAGTCTATATCTATGTTCATTTGAGGGTGACTCTTTAGTGATCTCCTTCTCTGCAGATTTAGAAAAACTTTGTATTTCACGTGTATCTATCTCTAGCAGCTCATACATTTCTAAAACATAGGTAGGGTCTAGCTCCATTTTATCCTCTGAATGAGAAGATCCTAAGTCAGGTTTTTCCAGTTGTTTCTTCCCCTTTCCAGGCTTCTTTGGAACCTCATCTAACATAATTACATTACCTTTCTTAAGTAAGGGTTTAAAAATATCTTTAGAATTCAACATTAACTTGTTTGTTGGTTTGGCCTTGGGCCTTCTAGGATAAGTTACAGGTTTCTTTCCTTTACCTCTTTTACTCTGTTTTACTTGTGGGGTTTTTTCAACAGGTGTATCATTGGTTTATGCATCAGAGTCAAATTTAACTTTTGGCAAAAAATCAATCTTCTACTTAGTCATCCTCCATGTATATACCCTGTCATAACCTATAAATTCATGTTTAGAGGCAAAGGATTTGAGCTCTAGCTTGATTTCTTCTTCCTATTGAATTCAAATTATCTTTTACTTGATCTAGTTCATCTAGCCATAGGGGATACATCCTTCAGTTTTGCAAAACTTTTCAAAGTACTTCCTTTTTCTTTTCAAGCTTTAGGTTTCTCTTATTTTGCATCTTGTTCATCCAGCCCTAAAGAGATTAACAGCTACCTCCAGGTCATTTGAATCTCCCTTAATGCATACAGAACTAGCATTTTGATCAAACCTTGATGAAATAAACCCTTATGGGAAGTTTGAGGATGATTATACACTCTCTTAGACATTTTGGTCAAACGTTTTAATAGGTAAAAAGGCAGAATCATCTTTGTGTCTCCAGTTAGATGCATAAAATTTTGCACATGATAACAATAAGCATAAGAAAATCTTCCTTCACATATTATATATCTCTGGACTATTGTCAAAACATCTCACCATTCTTCCTTTAACCATTTACTAGGGATACCTTGACTCTAGTCAGGATCATGGTGTTCTGGTAGCAAGAATTGCTTGTACAGGTTTGCAGACAACTCGCATTTCCTCCACCATCTCTCACCGTGTGCAGGTAAATGACATGCTACCCCAATCGAGTGTTATGTAACATAGATTAATACTCTTCTCACTCGAGTTTTAAAACCATAGAATTTTTGGGTGAACAACATTGAAACCTCATCATGGTAACCCTGGAAATTATAGAAGAAGTTGTACCAACATGTATTGATGAATTTTTGCAAGATCTCAGGATATGCTTACTTGTTCCAAATGGCTAACCTGACCACTTTTCTTCGGAGCCATCACACTACCTGTGATTTCTCTCAAAATGTTAGGGTTTCAAAAGTCGGGCTTAAGAATTCCTACATAGACCATTGATATGGAAAGGTTCCTTCAGCTGCAAAATATTGTTAGGGTCCCAATCTAGTTACAAAAATTCATTTTCAAAATTAAATCATCACTTTAAATGCTTCAGATTGTGACCCGAAACCCAGCTTCAGTGGATGCATAATAGGTACATACTTGTGTTCTTTAAATGATATCCCTATATTGAATCATCATTTAGCAATACTCACCACTACTGCACGATTATCTGCATGATCTTCTAGATGCTCTTGTGATAGTTAACACAATTTTTGGGATCAAGACACGTTCAAAAAATGATGGGTTTAGGCACTACAAGAATGGCGACATTCTTGTAGCGACTCTGTCTCTCTTCAAACTTAGGGAAAATTTAAAATTTGAAAAACATTTATGATGGGACATACTCAAACCATGTAAATATTCAAATATATCTCACTAAAGCATATGAAAATAAACTCAAACAAAGCAAAAAAACCCAAAATCATAAAAGAGAAGTGGACAAGGAACTTAATACAAACAAGTGTATAGTGAGGCAAGTGTTTTTGGTATTGAGAAGATAAGAATGAATTTATAAATGGCATAGGCTAAAAATCAAGGGTAAGAGGTGATAGTTTGTCCAAGCACTAAACATTACCCAAGGTGCATATGTTATTATCCATATGATTATGGTGAAAAGTATTAAATATTTAGTAGGGACATGCATTCCATTCCTTATATTCTAATCACATTCATGTAATTTGACATAAATAACAACATATATTTTAGTCACAACCACATATAGTTAATCATGATACAAGATGAATATGAACACATTAGGGTAACTCAAGCATAGAGGATGTATAAGATGACTCTTTAGCCTCTGTGTACTTAGAATTTTGTTACATTGTTTTCTTAGTCTTTTATTGTATCCTGGCTCCTGTGAATTCATCTTCTACTAAACTTTTCTATGCATCAACACTTAGTCAAAACTAGGCCAAAACAACTCCCTAACCACAACATCCAATTATACATCCTTGTGTTGGTTTCTACATCTCATTCCTAAAAAATGGGCTGCAACTTTGGAATCTATCTTATGGCTACATTTATGAGTTTATGGAACTCTTCAAATCAGTGGTCCAAATCTAGCTTACTTCCTAGATTTTTTGGGCATACTTGGTTGTTGATGATTTTTCCAATTCTTCCATGATGGCTACTACCTACATCAATATCTCCATCTCGATATCGAATTTTTATTTCATCAATTTTTTTACCATGAGTTGAGTTTGCACTTTCCTTGCAAGTTCTCTTATGAGGTTTCTTAATTTCTTCTTCTCATCTTTGAGAGAATCCTACTTGGGCGAGACCAATTAAAGGAAAGCTTACTTGGTCAAATAGGAGAAATGGGATGGGACATATTGTAGATAGGTTGGATCAATTTCTTGTACATAGAAATTTACTATTTCACAATTAGGTCATTACCTCCGGGATAATTCCTCTAGGTATTTTTTATGACAAACCCATTTCTATCTATTTTTGTAATGGTTAGGATTTTTGACCTATTCCCTTCATATTTTGGCCTCTCTAGCTACACAATACTCAAGTGGTGGAAATGATTTTTGAGGAATGGAGGAAACCAATTGTAAGGGTATCCTTCCTTTGTTTGGGAACACAAGTTAAAGGTTGTTAAAGTTTCTTTGAAAATTTGCTAAACATTATTATATCCCACTTGACTAAAAAATGATAATTTTGCATAAGAAAATGGCGAAATACAAGCCAAAATTTAATATGAAGAAGTAACAATAAGAAACAAAATGGAGGAGTGATCCCTGTGTAGTAAAATTATAAAATATTTCAGACAAGAAGAGGAGATATGGATATTGTAATGAATAAGTTTATGGCTTCAATCTAGGGACATAAATATGTCCTTCTCCCATCGGCAATCCTAAGTCAGAGTGATAAAAAACTCAGTTAAAGGAATAATCTTAGTATATGTGATCCAAGTTATGCTGAGAATGAAATGAGATACAAAAAAAATGATAGAAAAGAACACAAAAATACAATGAAACCCAACTTCTGTTAAAAAATAGCAGAATATTGTAGAGACAAAATGGATATAATGCTAGTAGTTTATCTCTAAAGAGAAAGAGATGTTGGCTACGCTTAATTCACAACAAGCTTTACATCACACTTCATTACATGATTAAAGGGCCTCCTTCACCTAAATTATATATGAGAGAGTGAGAGGATAATAAGTATCATGATGCATGTGGGACAAATTGGTCTAAGTTCACAAAATTCCATAGGCATGTAAAACATTAGTACTTCCCAGGCGGTCACCCATCCCAATACTACTCTAGTATGAGCACACTTAACTATGGAATTCTAATGGGATATGGTGCATTAACATTGTGTTGTAGGCATGTACATAAGACCACTGGGAAATCATTACATGATGTTTGTAATTAACAAATGGAGATGGAATTACATTACATTCCCCATCAAAAGGGTGAATATCATGGTTTATCAAAACCACATGCTCAAAAATGTTGATTCAATGTAAAATGTGGATGGCCACCGAGATCCACCTAGATAATTCCTCCCCCCTTAAGAAGCAATGGTCCCCATTGTGTCAAGTTCCCTCAGGAAATGGGAAATTTTTTGTTGAATCTGAACCTTGGTGAGTCACTTTCCTTGTTGAAGTAGTTGTCCTGCTTGTACTTGGATTGTGTAAGGATGTCATGAACCTGTTGGTGGAGGTGTTGCATCCATTCAAAAAATTTGGCTACATGATCTACCATGGTCTAAGTGTGGGAGGAAAATGTCATTGAAGATGAAAACAGAAGAGATATATCAATGGGGGATAATGGTTGGAACCCCAAGGACATATGAAAAGAGTCGTGGCCAATAGAGCTATGTTGAACATATGGAAGACTCTCATTTTCTGGAAGGGAGCATCTATAGATTGGACCATTAGGTAAAGGAGCACCATGCACCAAGTCAATGGAATGTGTTAGAACTATAAGTCACCTATGGATTGCAGCATAGGTAAGCCCAATACCCATTAGTTTTTATGTCATGATGAATAAATTAAAGGGGGTCAAATGAGCGCAGACTCAAGAAAATATCGCTTTATCTCAGAAATCCGGACTAGGCAATGCATGAGCAAGTGAGGTCTTGATTTTACTTCAGTTAGTAATTTGTAGTAAATGGTGAGTAGGGGGGAGAACTGATGAGGAAATGTAGAGGTATGTTATGGAAATCGGGCCTTCCAACAGCCTAAGGAGGAAAATCTTCGAATACAAGACCCTTTTGAACCCAAAACTTCAAGAAACCGAAAATGTCATAACAATGTTGCAATCAAACATACATTACAATACATGCACAACAACTCGACTGGATCACCTATGCTCGAGTATTCAATTTCAGAAGAAAAAGAGATGATAAGAAAGATGATTGCCGTTAAACAAGAAGTCTCAAAATGGAAACACATAACCAGAGAACCAGAGGCTTCATTAAAAATATACAATACGGGAGCTTAGCTCAACCATCAACCCTAACAAAATATCAAAACTGAGTATTTATACTCAGAGCAGTTGCCACCACCAGGAGTGTGACCTGGCCACTACAACTAAAGATTTTCATCTGCATCTTCTTCCGTCAGTCCATACTTGCATTCTTTTGTCAGACGTGATCTTGAATCAGTATGGTCTTTGTAGGAGAATCTGGTGACAGGGGAACTTTCGCCTGACAGACTACCTACACAGTCGTCTTTCCATGCTTTCCATTTATGGGGTGAGACGAGGTTTCAACAACCTCCTCCATTTCCATTAACTACTTTCATTGGGATCGAGATGGAGCCTGACACCCATGCATGTTCCAGAAGATGTTCACGACTCCTCCAAGACAAGCCTGGCACCTCGAAACCACGCAGATCTTCTGATGAGACCAAGATGAGCACTTCCGTCCCTTGGCACAGTTCCTATCCATCACTCCTCACGACCTCGGGCCATGACCTTATGCATATCCCACATGAAATTTTGGGATCTCTCATTTCAGGAATCTTCACTCCAATTGATTCCAAATATCCCGATACTTGAACTTGTAGAATGACCCATCCAGATCGATGGTCGAACCCTCCTAGAATTTGACAGCCATGATCATCTTCCCAAATAACCTTAGTCGCCAGCCACGCAATAGGCGCATGCCCTTATTTATAACATCGCTTTCCATATGACTCTGGGCAGTGACCATCGGCCCAATTCCCAGACGCTTCATGATTTCGCGTTTCACAAGTTCACGATGTATTCCATGCTGAAATGTCCAAGTCATAAAATCACGATCGCATGGATCGTGTGACACATGTCTCTTTGCATCGGACGGCCCAGATCATATCACCATTTCGGGACCTTGAACCATCGAGACTTCTCACCTCAACCTTCCCGAAAAGACTTTCTCTATGGTGCAGATCCTGTGCCGCGTATCCTTCTGAAAAGGATGGCCCAGATCATTTCACGACTTTGCATTTCACGAGTCCTCGTGACTCTGCCCTTTGACTACTCAATTCTGCAAGTCAGTGAAATGTTAACCTTGCACCACGTGTCCTTCCCAGGATCGACGGCTAGGATGGCCCCGCGATTTCAGAACTCTATCTGACGCTAAACTTCATGTAACTCTATGATCCTGATCGCCTTATGGTCGTCGATCCGATTTTCCTAGTGGATCTCCGTTGTTGAAAGATGATATTACTCGCTCACTTGATTTGAGTCCATATCAGACCGCTCTGAGTGTTTCTCTTTGTTCTCATAAATGCGACTTGTGTAAATAAATACTTGGGCAGTTGGTTGAAGGCTCATGGAAGCAAAGGATCAATGACAAAGGTAAGGAGGGAAGCGATCAACCTTAGAGAAAATAGAAAATCTAGGGCTAATATTTCTTATGCGGACAATCAAATGAAGAATAGGTCTATCAGACGAGTGAAGACAAAAAGAAGAAAACTATAAGTCGAGAGGAAAAACCTATGATCGAGTCTGCAAAAGGAGGAAAAATGGGAAAAATTACATACTTAGGTAGAAACCACAACTCGCAAGACTTTGACAAGTTTATGTGCTAACATTGGCTCCACAGGGGATGGCATTCTCCCTACAAGCTGCCAAGAATGCGCAGCTCTAGTGCCTTTGCTTTGGGTTATGGAGTCTCCTACTAAAACAAAATCAACATAAAACAGGAACGGCATTTACAATGGTGGGACACCGATTGCGGATTTAAATAAAAAACATTTTCAAGAAGTGCCCATTTATAGGGCCACCAAAAACTTCATCACCCTCCAAATTCTGCAACCTGTAAGTTTTATTTGGAAACTTCTCAGAGATTTTGAAGGGACCGATCCACAAGGCATCAAATTTTCCATGCTTTCATTTGTCCTGTTTGGGCGCATCCCATTTTAGTACTAAATCTCCTAGCTGGAAATCCTCCTTTCTCACTTTCCTTTCAAAATCTTGCTTGATCTTCTGCTGACGATGATGCGCTCTATTCATAACCTTCTCTCTAGTCTACTAGAATTCTACCAGCTGATGAATTCTTTCGATCATATCGTTGGGTTCTCTGCGACAGTATTGGAAGAATTTTTCCACAGGCAGGGCAAGCTGAGATAGAAGAACTATTTCAGTCCCATATACAAGTTGGAAAGGAGAGATGCCTAGGGACCTCTTTTTTGTCATTCTATCATCCCACAGAGAAAACTTGAGCTTTGAATCCCATGCTTTCTTGTTGTCCTCTAGAAATATTTTGATAATATTTATAAGGCTCTTGTCAAAGGACTCTGCTAACCCATTTCCTTGGGGATAGTAGGGGGTAGAATGAATCAATGTAATTTTGAACTGCTCACAAAACTTGATCAATGGTTCATCCTTGAAGGATGCAGCGTTATCAGTGATGATTATTTTTGGACATCCAAACCTTTCCATAATATCTTCAAGAAAACTGATGATCACCTTGTGAGAGGCACTCCTTGTGGGGATAGATTCTATCCATTTGGTGAATAAGCTGTTGCGGTTAAGATCCACCTATTCTTACCACTTGAAGGAGGATGGATTTCCCCGATAAAGTCTAGGCCCCACTGCTGAAAGGGTATTGAAGCTACCACGGGCTTCAATGGAAGAGACTTGAGTTGCTGCTTCCCAGTGAATTTTTGACATTTGATACAAGCCCTTATTTTTGCACAGACATCAGTGAATAGAGTGGGCCAGGAGTACCTAGCCCTGGGAATCTTATAGGATGTGGTTCTCCAGAAATGATGTCCCCCAAATAGGCTGCTATGAAAATAAAAAATAATATTTTGGGCCTCCTGTGGGTCTAAACATATCAGAAGAACACCCAGAGGGTATTTCCAATAAAAGACCTGGTCAATAAGGAAATATCTAATTGCTTTGAGTTTTAAATATCTTTCCTTAATTTTTCCCATAACATCAGGGGGATTTAACCCTTGCAGGAAATGTATAATGTCTTTGTACCAGGTGCATTCTGCCAATGGAGGGTTGTCCTGAGAACTTTTATCAGACAAATTAACTTGTTGATTTTATGAGCAAGTGTTGATGAAGTTGACCCCCAAAGCTTTAAAATTAGATTTAGACAATAGCTTGGCTAAACCTTGGCCTATAACTAGTTTGGTGGGATTTATTTCCAGATCGAATTCAAGGATTTTGGCAATCCACTTGCTCCTTCTCCCATATATGCCAGGCTGAATCAGAATATCCTTCACAGAAGCTGAAGGAACATATGCAACAATTTTTGAATGCATAAAATAGACTCTAAAATCTTTGAGGGATTTCACCAAAGCGTAGGCCTACTTTTCCATGATTTCATATCTGACCTCTGGGTCTCTTAGTGCTCTGCTAAAAAAGGAAATAGGCAACTCCAACCCTGCATCATTCTTTTGTAGTAAAACAGTTGCCACTGTATCAAATGAAGCAAAGGAAAAAATCAGAAAATCCTTGGAATAATCAGGACTGATCAACACAGGTGCCTCATTTAATGATTTTTTTATTTGGTTGAAGGATTTTCTGGGCTCAGCAGTCCATTTTACTCCATTCCCCTTCCTGAGCATGGTTGTGATATGCTTTACAAATTCAACAAAATTTGAAACAAACCTTCTCAGAAAATTAATTTTTCCCAGGAAAGACTGAACCTCCTTCCTATACTTGGGAAGTGACAAGGTTTGAATAACTTCTACCCTACTCAAATCAATTTTGAATCCCTCAGCTGATACAATGTGCCCAAAAAATTTTCCCTCCTTCATAGCAAACAATCATTTCTTTGGATTCAAGGAGAGACCAAAGTTTTTGTATTTTGAGAAGACTTTTCTCAGATGTTGACAATATTCTTTATCAGATTTGGAGAAGACTGTTATGTCATCCAGATAGATGACCACAAATTTGTCTCTTTCTCCAATGAAGGTGATGTCCATGGCTCATTGGAAGGTTTCTCTTCTGTTCATCAATCCAAAGGGAATATTGGCATACATGAATGTACCCCATGGAGTGATGAAATCTGTCTTAACTCTGTCCTCGGGTAAAACAAAAATTGGATTGTAGCCGAAGAAGCCATCAATCATAGACATCCTGGATGCACCTGCTACCCTCTATAATATGTTCTCCATCTTGGGCAAGGGGTATTTTTCCTTCCTGGAGCTTCTGTTTAGGTTTCTGAAATCGACACAAAGTCTGATTTCTCCACTCTTCTTTCTCACCAGGACCAAGTTAGCCACCCATTCAGAATGCCTTAAAGGAATGATAATATGAGCATCCAAAAGCTTATTTACCTCTTTCTCCATGATAGGCAACAGCATAGGGATGATCTGTCTCAGTTTTTGCCTAAATTTCTTGGCCTCTTCCTTTAGTGGTATATTATGTTCAATTATTCTTGTGTCATATGTTCTGAGATCCTCGTAACTCCAGGCAAACACATCAACAAACTCCTTTAATAGCTCAGCATATTCATCTCTTTGTTCCCTTGACAGATTGCTTGACAACTTGACAAATTTTGGATCTTTCTTTGTACCAATGTTGCATTCAGTTACATCAGCGTCATCAGTCGATCCTTTAACTTTCACTGCCACATCATTTTTGTCAAATAGTCTTTCCAAAGGAACTAGTCCCTTCGGAATGTTGTTTCTAGACAGCTGCACAATATGGTGATTGATGATTTTGTTCAAGAAAACATCAGCATGAGGATTACTTTCAGAATCCTGATCTTGATCAATATGTAGTGCAGAAAACTCATCAACAGTCTCAAGGAACCTTTTGATCTCAAGATCATCCTCAAATACTTTCCAATGCTTGACATTATCAAGTATAGAGAGTCTGTAATTTACTTCAACGCCATACTTGAGCTTTGGTAGTAAAGGGACTCTAAAATTGCTTGTTGAAACAGCCAAAGAATCAACCATGTTGTTTTCTTCTCTTGGAATAAATGAAATGTTGAAAGCCAATAAAAAACTATCAACAAGGTCCCACACTTCATTTCTATAACTTCTTATCCTAGTGTTCTTAGCTTGGTAAATATTTCTGACTTCATGGAAAATTAACTCAGCATCCCCAAATACTGATATCTCTTTAATTCCTATGTCCTTTGCATTCCTTAAACCCAAAACAAGATCCTCATACTCTTCCACATTGTTGGTAGCTTCAAATTCTAGTTTATAGGACAGAGGTATAGCCTCTTGACAAGGTGACACAAAACCCACTCTAGCACCAGCCCCTTCCTTAGAAGATGCTCCATCGAAGAACATTTTCCACGCAAAGGTGATAGGAGGGAAATTTCCATGAACAACAATGGATTTTTTTCTAATTGCAAGAGGAGGCTCAGGAGCATCAATGAGTTGCAATAAACTAGATCCCAAATTAGTGTCAATTGCAAATATAGGATGATTGGTGGGGTTAGTTTCATCACTAATAATATAAGCCAACTGGGATTCTCTGTAAAGTATTCTATGCTCCCCCCCAAACACAGGAACAATGGCATATGTGAGGTCCATCTGTAAGGTTCCCCCAAGTATTTTTATCCAAGATCTTGACAATAGCATGCCAAACTTGGGGGGAACATCAGCCACCACAATGTCCATGACCACACTTTTCATGGGAAATTGGAACAAGGTCAAAACCAGATCCTTGATGACCCCAAGACATTTCACTTTACTAGAGTCAAAATAATACAAGTCATGGTAAGATTTTGTGATTTCTAACCCGATTTCATCCATGATAGTTTTGGGCATGATATTATGGGACGCCCCTGAATCCATCAGATAGTTGTGCAGCACCTTATCATGTATATTCAGTGAGGTGTAGAAGGGAGGAGAGGAGTCATCTCTGTCTTCTACTAAAGGACCTAAGATAACTATTGGATTTTCATCTTGCAAATTGACTGAGTCTGTGGAATGAGACTTGGGTTCAGGCTGCAATAGTTTAGAGAGGCTTCTTTTGAAATCTTCATGTTTGACCAGTTCAGAAAGGGGTATGGGGATTCTAATTTTTTGAATTTCATGGTCAAAATTAAAAAAGGGAGGGGGATTATTTTGGAGAGGGGTCTGGATGTTCTGATCATTTCTATCTTTGTTTCTTTGCTCTCTTGGGAGAATCTAAGGAGTGTTGTTAGGTCTCCTGAAGTTACCTCTCTTATCAACATTTTGCGGATTTCTATAGTTCTTTCTTCCTTCAAGCTTCAACTTCTCCATCTCAGCAGACGTAGATTTTACTAATTTAGTAAGTTCATCAACTTGAGGATGGATCGCAGAGGAACCAGAGGTTGAAACTTTAGACCTCCCTCTTCTTTTGTCTCTATTAGCCTTGCTCCTAAGTTTATCAACTGCAAATATATTAGACTCTACTTCAAAGGATTCATCTTGCATATGAGCCAATGAAATAACTCTTTTTTCTCTTAACAAGAGACAAAAATTAGGATCAAAAGCGCTAGCATAAGTAATCTTTGCAGAGGTTTCTGTAGGCTTGACTTCAGTGGGAATTTTATTATACATTTTATTAAACCTCTTGGAGAAATCAGACATAGATTCCCCTTCCTCCTTATTCAGAGCCCCAAACTCTATAATATAGTATAGGAGATCCTTTTTATCTCCCCAATCCTTTAAGAAGACTTCATATAGAGCTTCAATCCCACCAATAGATCCAGGAGGCAAGGCCCTGAACCACTTCCTAGCTTCACCATCAAGGCTATGAACAAATATCCCCATCCATACATCTTCATTTTCTATGGCGTGATTGTCTATAAAACTATAAAAGGCTTCAAGATGTGCTTCTACAGTTATGTATCCCTCACCCGTAAACTTAGGTAACTACTTAAGGTAGCCATCCGTTGGGAGGGCATTCAGAGGTTGAGGCAAAACAAGAGGGGCATACCTAGTAGCTATTATAGATTCTATTCTCATTCTAGGGGGATTTTCTCCTACCATTGGAGTGTGAACAGGAGGAGAAGAAGGTGGATATGGAGTTCGGATAGGTGAGACTGGAAATGTGCTTATGGGGAAAAAGGTTGCAGGGCTGGCAGGAAAAGAGGCTTCTCCTACGGAAACTTTGATAAGGGAAGGGATAGTAAAACCTAGAGTGGGAAAACCTCCTAAGGTCTTGGGTCTGAGCCAGGGAACAACCTCAAGGGAGATGGGAGTGTCAAAACTTTCTCCTTCCAAATCGAGGCTAGGAGAGGAGAAAAAAACAGGAAAACTTCCAAAATTTAAGGCTCTAGAAACTCCAACAGATGATATAATAGGAGTATGAGAAGAAGCTAATGGAGTTTCATAGGGGGGATCATGAAAATTACCAGAATCGCTTGGTTCAATAGCTAAAGTACCTTCTTGAGGGGTCTTTCCTTCTTTGATAATTTTATTTGGGTCAACTTCAGGCGTGGCTAGAGGTAGTTGTGGGTGATACCTCGTGTGTCTACCTTTCAGAGCCAGCTAAAACGGTGGAGTAGGACCAGAAAGTGGAGTCCCGGGTGCAAGTTGTAATCTTCAATGGTACTGAGTTCCGATGCACCTTCAGAATCAGTGGGCTTTGTCGTTCAATCCCAGGGAAAATCTTCAATTCATCCCTGGCAATGGCGCCAGAAATGTTAGCACTAGAAGTCACCTCTGTATTTGCAGCAAACGTAAGCCCAGTACCCATCATTTTGTATGTCACAATGAATAAATGAAAGGGGGTCAAATGGGCACAGACTCAAGAAAATATCGCTTTAACTCAGAAATCCAGACCAGGCAATGCATGAGCAAGTGAGGTCTTGATTTAACTTCAGTCAATAAGTTGTAGTAAAGGGTGAGTAGGGGGAAGAATTGGTGAGGAAATGTAGAGGTCTTCCATGGACATCGGGTCTTCCAGCAGCCTAAGGAGGAAAAGATTTGAATACAAGACCCTCTTGAACCCAAAACTTCAAGAAACTGAAAATGTCATAACAATGTTGCAATCAAACATACATTACAATACAGTCACAACAACTTGACTGGATTGTTGATTTTTGGACAACATCGGGAAGACATTATCTAAAGATAATAATTAATAATATAATTATTATTGATTATTAAATATCATATATAATAAATAAATGATAATAATAAATAGTTATTGATTATTCAAGGGACGCATCCTTTCATGGATGGTCACCTTATGTTCCCTATATATGGAACACTCATTATTGTAATAATATATTGAACATCTCTCATATCTCATATAAAGAAAACCAACATTGTATCAGAGTAGGACTGGGCTCGACTCCCTCATGGGAGGCCCATGAAAATAAGAGAAGATGGCTTGCTTCTCAAGCCAATCCCACTGCGCTTCCGACCATAATGGCAACATTTTTCCTTCTACAGGGATTCTTGGATGTTTTGTGCTTCGTCAGAGGCAAGAAAGCTTGAGTTTGAGGACTAGCAGATATGGCAGCGAAAGGTACAGCTGGGACCAATGTCGTAACGCTGCAGGTTTTCTGTGTGGACTTCCCATAGAAACCCAAATTCCTTGAAAACGAGATTTTATAGCCGTATAAGGAGCATAGATTCTAATATTTGGATATATAGACATGGAGGAAATTAGTTGGACCATGAAATTTAGATGTATGTACTGAAGAATAAGGTAATAGTCCAAGTCGAGAGAGTACATAGAAAGATGGAATACACATGGAAAGAGTTGATGGGGAAATTGAACGATAATGCAATCGTCATAACTATAAAATTGCATAGCTAACGTTTGGATCAGGCTCAATTCAACTTCAGAGTTATTTATTTTCCATCAAAAAACATCACCCGTCACCTGAACCAGATGTCTCTTGGATAAATGACATCCATTATTCAATTTGTAACAGGCCATGAAATTGAAAATTCAAAGGATCAAATAACTATCATCTGATTTTTGTAGAGTATTAAGATAAAAACTTAAGTCTCTAATGTCAATATATTTCGTATTTTGTTTTTGTTAGGTATTGGTTCTTTCACCATTAGTAGATTACATCTTGATCCCATAGGTATGGATTGCATAGAATGATTCCACACACATCCAATGGAACAACATTGAACACTACTTTATTAATATAATTGTGAAATGGCAATGCCAAAGAAAAAATCACAATGATGAAGTATAAGGATTCTTTTATTCCTAAGAACATGTGCATTATTTAAATTCTAAATGATTAGAAACACAAAATGAAACATGAGAAAAAAAAAATCCTCATAAGACTTTCAAGAACATGACTCCCAAGGAGGCCGTCACCGGAGTAAAACCTGAGGTTGGACACTTCAGGATATTTGGGTGTTTAGTATACATTCATGTACCCAAGAAGAAAAGGACCAAGCTAGACCCTTCAAAAAGAAAGGGTACAATTTTGGGGTACAATGAGTCTTCGAAGGCATACTGGATCTACATCCCTGGTTAGAGACAGATTGAGGTGAGCATAGATGTTACCTTTGAGGAGGAGGTAGCCTTCATGAGATCTAGAGGATCTCACATGGATATTGATAATGAGAAACACGAAGAGATAGTTCCTTATCCCCCTCACCCTCCAACAGTTCAGAGGGAGGCAATTGAGCCTATTGATCCCATTGATCTTGTACCTCTAGTTGATGTTCCTGGAGATATTGCAGTAGGTCGTAAGAGACATACATGGGCTCATCAAACTCTATAGGAGGCAGAAGGACATGAAGCTCCTCATGGTACCTTATGAGAAAGCAAGAGACTTTAGAGATATTCATGCTATGCCACAACTATGAGCCACATCATTCATTTTTTTGGCCTTCCTATTATGAGGAGGCAACTAGTCATCCAATATGGAGATATGTCATGATGGAGAAGTACCAATCCATCATGAAGAATGATGTGTGGGATATTGTTCCAAGACCTAAGAGGAAGTTTGCAATGACTTCCAAAAGGATCTACAAGATCAAACACATAGTTGACGAGAGCATCGAGAGGCACAAAATGAGATTTGTTGCTAGAGGATTCTCTCAGATGGAAGGAATAGATTATGAGGAGACATTTTCTCATGTTGCTCGATACACTTCTATCCGGACGATTATTTCCCTCGTAGCATCCATGGGTTGGAAACTACATCATATGGATGTGAAGACAACCTTTCTCAATGGAGAGATTGAGGAAGAAATATACGTTGAGCATCTAGATGGTTTCATCATACATGAGAAGGAGTTTCATGTGTGTAGATTGAAGAAGGCCCTGTATGGACTCAAGCAGACACCTCGATCTTGGTATGCAAGGATTGATGGAAACATGATGATTTTTTGTCTTCAACAAAAGTGTTGTCAATCACAACCTGTACTAAAATACTGTTAATGGTGAGTCCTTGATTTTGGTCCTCTATGTTGATGATTTATTCCTCATCGATACAGAGAGCCTTATTATTGAATGAAAGTATGCATTGGCCTCTAATTTTGAGATAAAATACCTTGGTATGATGCACTACTTCTTGGGACTAGAGGTATGGCGAAGAACTGATGAGATCTTCCTAAGTCAGGGGAAGTACACAGTTGAGAAATTGAAGAAATTTGAGTTATTGAACTTGAATCTCGTGGCTACACCAATGATGACGAATCTGAAGAAACTATATGTGTATTCTTATGATTTCGACGAGATTGATTCGAACCCGTACAGAAAACTGATTGGATCATTGATGTATCTGGTTAACACCAGACTAGATATTTTCTATGTAGTGAGTGCAGTTAGCCAATTTATAAGCCAACTGAGATAGACACACTACATTATTGTGAAGCATGTGTTGAGATACTTGCGAGGCACAGTTTGACATGGTCTGAGATATAATTCCACTATTGATATGATATGGCAGGAATATATTGACTCTGACTGGGTAGGGAGCGCAGTCGACAGAAAGAGCACCTTCAAGTGTTGCTTCACTTTGGGATCTTCCGTGGTTTCCTAGTGTAGCAGAAACAAACTTTTGTGGCTTTAAGCAAAACATAAGCATATTACATTGCATTAAGTATGACAATCCGTGAAGCAATGTGGCTTCACAAGCTCCTTGTAGATTTATTTGAACATGTGCTGGATTCCACCATTATTCATTATGGTAACCAAAGTTGTGTGAAGATCTCTGATAATCCAGTCTTTCGTGACAAATCAAACCACAATGATATCAAGTACGATTACATCCGAGACATGGTGTAGAGGAAGGAAGTATTGGTGTAGTACCTTCCTACAGATGAGAAGGTTGTTGATTTTCTTACCAAACCAAGACGAAGTTCAAGTACTTCCATGACAGACTTGGCATGGCAGAGAATGACTCCCTCGTTGAGAGGGAGTGTTGATGTTTGCAGCTTCCTGAGACATTTTCCAGATCGTACTACTCTGTGATTGAATTGAGTTGATCTTTGATGACACTTATCCGAGAAGGAATAAGTGTGGTTGGGCTTATAACCCAACATCCCATGTGGAGAGCACATGAGGACATGTCAAGGGAGTTGAACCTTGATGTCATACACTATGGGATTTGACCCTAATGTTTCTAGAGGGTGTAGCCTGTAGAAGTCCACATGGAGTGCCATGTGTGACAAAATTTCTCCAGATCGTACTCTTTTGTGAATTGAGTTGAGTTGATCCGTGAGGACACTTATTCGAGAAGGGATAAGTGGAACACTTATTCGAGAAGGAATAAGTGCATTTGGGCTTATATCCCATCATCCCATGTGGAGAGAACATGAGGACATGTCAAGGGAGTTGACCCTTGACGTCTCACACTATGGGGAGTTGACCCTAAGTGTTCCTAGAGGGATTAGCCTCTAGAAGTCCACATGGGAGTGCCATGTGTGACAAACCTTTTGCTACTATGGTGGTTGTGTACCACTGGCAGAGATTGTGAGTCTCTGGACAGTAGTTGTGTACTACTATGGAAAGATACCTCCCTCGCTAAGAGGGAGTGTTGATGTTTCAGTATCGGGCGAAACTTCTCCTAGATTTGGCTGCAGACCAAGGGAGATAGAATACATTTATCACAAAGGTGCACTTGTGGTAAATGGGCCCAAACGTAGTCCTTCCTTGATCATGACAAGGAATAATATGGACTCGAGGTTCTTGAAGTGCTTTCCACGTGTCAGTTAGCATCAAGTCGACATTCACTCATAGGTGTGTGACTGTAGTGAAAGATCCTGGTGTGTTCTTTGTCCTATTCATGGTGACTTGACAAGGACTGATAAAGACACAAGATTTTATATGATATTACATGCGGACCCAAAGTGAGCCTAATATTAGAGAGAGTTAATTGGCTCAGAGGGAGAGCCACAGAAGGAGTTTCTCCTCGGTTCAGGTGGGAGAGAGATGTCTCCCAAGACTAACAGACAAGTGTCATGAGTCTAGGGTGAAGTTTGTATAATTCAAAGACAAGAGTGGCATGTTGCAAAATGTCTCCCTCATTGAGAGGGAGTGTTGATGTTTGGACAACATCGAGAAGACATTCTCTAAAGATAATAATTAATAATATAATTATTATTGATTATTAAATATCATATATAATAAGTAAATGATAATAATAAATAGTTATTGATTATTCAAGGGACACATCCTTTCATGGATGGTCACCTTATGTTCCCTATATATGGAACACTCATTATTGTAATAAT
>JASDQU010102059.1:477423-522346 GCA_032191745.1 Picea mariana
CTCCGACCATCGACTTGGATACTGGATAATCATCTGCGGTGACCTTGGTTTGCCCCCTTCACACTTCCCAGTGCTGCAGTGACTGCAGATCTGTCTTTACTCAATTATTCTCTCCCGGTTTCCTTTTTCTGCTTTTAAACTAGGCCCCTGATCTGACTATCCCTCTGAGTTTTCTGGAACACTTCTCCACTTTTAACTTTTCTGGCTTCACTGACCTGACAGCAAAGAATGCAGGATTACTAACGCTTTCACCTCTCCTCGCTGACTGCTCCAATAAACCTTTTTGTCTCTAGCCATTTGTCTTTGTTTTTGTTTTTCTCTAGAAGTTTCTATAGTGCGCCATACAGCCTGGACCATCCTACTGGGAACATGGGAGACCCATGGGACCATCCGACAGTGCTGGCCTCGATAGACGATCTCTGCTCCAACCATTTCCGGACTAGAAAGCCGGGCGCATCTTTAGGCTTGAGCCCTGGTACCACCGGTCCTGCTCCATTTGCTCAGTCAAGCACACAGTCTGTGTCTCCTGTTACTTTCGAGACTTCACAGACTATCATTGGAGGCGCACACTTAGTTGTACCGTTGAGCTCCCAAGCTGATCCTCCAGTCTTCATCGAGAATACTAAGACTACTACTGTAGGGACTGGTCTTACTGATACACAGAAGCAAAGCTTGGTAGGGATTCACCAGCTGGGGGGTGGACCTGAGGTGAGGCACCCACAGCTAGGACCTACCCCTAAAAAATAAGGCTTGCACAAGCGCCAACAAAGAGTCTGGAAGCCCAAACAAAAACACCCCAAGCTCATTCTTGGCATGGATGTAGGTCTTACTAAAGATTGCAACCTGGCCCTGCGTGCCATGGTTGGCAGGCTTGCTTACAAAGAAAAATGTAAGCAGAGCGTGGATGCTTGGATTACTAACCACTGGAAGCCGATCCTCGGATACATTCCCAAGATTCACTTGCTGCAACAAGGCTGGCTTGGCTTTATCTTCAGAACTCCAGAGGACTCAACACACATTCTGGACAACTTTTGGCCTATTGATGGGGGAAGTCTTATGCTCAAAAGATGAAGGCTCGGATTCAATCCTTCTACTGAGTTCTTCAGCCACAGGCATGTCTGGGTCCTTCTACCTGGGCTCCCTCTCCAACTCTGGAACCAACAAGCCCTCGAACTCATTGGGGCCTCCATAGGTCATTTTTAAAGGGTGGATCAAAACTCTCTTGTTACTTCAGACAGAAGGATGGCGGGGATATACGTGGAAATCGACATCCAGGCTAGACTTCTAGAAATCTTAGAAATTGACTGGCGTAACCAACTGATCACACAGCGCCTGGACTATCTTGGCATCCCATTCCGATGCTCTCTATGCCGTAGAACTGGACATTTGAGAAGGGATTGCCATAAGTTCCCCCCACCTGACTTCGTTACAGATCCAGCAGAGAAGACAAATTTTGATGGATACATCTCTTCACCCAACCAATTCGCAGAGGAGGTGGCACCTATCCCTCGGCAGGATACAATTCCATCGAATGAATCCTTAGTAGGTAAGATCCATCTATTGTGTCCCTCACTTTATAATACTCTCTCTTCCTGGGATAGACTTTTCATATTTGAGCAGGCAAACAAAATATTGTGTACTGAAGCCATGGCCTCTTCTCCGGTTTTGCCTAACCTTTCACCTATTCCCCCCCCAACCGAGCCTGTCCCTTCTGACAGCTCCACCATCCCTCATCCTGCAACTACAACCCATCTAACACCACCTAATCCTTCTACTGGGGTTTTGGTATCCCTTCCTACTTCAGTCTTAGCTGAAACACCAGAGCCTTACTCTTTACCCGGTTTCACTGAACCGACCCAATCGGAACTACAACTGGATACTATGTTCCCGACAGCTACATCAGCTTACTCTCTTCCCTATGATTCGATACCCATCCAGACTTATCTTGGAAATTCTGTATTTCAACCGACCCTACCTCCTTCGGATCACCCATCCTCTTCAAACGTTCCTTTAACACCAGGGCCAGATCCCCATTGGTCAAGAGGTATTGGGCTCGAACTTTCACCGTTGAAAACCCGCAGTGCTCGCAAGAAAACTCTGACTGGACTAAAGGAATCGGGCAACTCAGCTGCTGTTACAAATCAAGGGGCGCTTAGAGGATTAAAATCCCTAGCTATAGGTAATACATGATTCTTTTATCCCTCAACATAAGAGGGGTTGGAGAAGCCCTGAAACTTGCCTCCATGCAAAGACTTCTGGAGAAGACACAACCGTCTATTATTTTTCTGCAAGAAACACTAGTGAATGCCTCCGCAGCCAGGGAGTTCATGCTTCGTCTCCGGCCCAACTGTATGATTTGTGCGACAAGCTCTGTGGGCACCTCGGGAGGTCTTCTGGCCTCGTGGGACCCTTCTCTCTTTGATTTTAAACCGATGCTCAGCCCTAGGGGGATTCTACTGTCAGGAAGTTGTTTTGAACTAAATTCTTCTTTCAATATACTAAATGTCTACGGCCCGTGTGCTGATCGCAAGGCCTTCTGGGAGCGACTGGATGAACTCGGGCTTTTGGCGGCAAAAAACCTCATCTTAGCTGGAGATCTCAACTTAACCACCAGTCCATTTGAGATCTGGGGTGAAAAAGCGATCATCGACCCACTCATGAGTTTCTTTAATCATGTATTTTACAAAAACAACTTGATTGACCTAAAACTGGCTGAGCTTCTACCCACCTGGAGGAATGGAAGACAAGGAGCGGCCAGTATAGCAAAGCGTCTCGACCATTTTCTAATCTCAGAAGAGGTGCTTTCTCCATCTCGCAGCTCCCGTGCGTGGGTAAACCTCCCATTTCTATCGGATCATGCTGCCATTTACTTACAGATTGGCTTGGGACGCTTTGGGGCAGGACATCCTTTTAATTTCAACCTGCTATGGTTGAAGGAGGACTCCTTCAATATTCTGGTCAGATCGTCTTGGGCAGATATTTCTCGTTCATTGTCGGGAGATCCCCAAGGAAGTCTGGTAAACAAACTCGCCAGATTAAAGCTCCAAACTCAAATTTGGCTAAAAGAGAAAAAAATAGTAGAACAGGCGGCCATCAACAGGATTGACAAGAAGCTGGATGACCTACTCTAATTTTAGATCCAGGACTTTGCCAATACGGACATTGACTACAAAATTCGTGAGCTGGAGAAAGCTCGTTTATCTTTCCTACGTGAAGATGAGGAGAGATGGCGATTAAAGAGCAGAATGCTCTGGCTTGCTGGAGGGGATAAGAATACCCGGTTCTTTCATCGGTTTGCCAGTGCCCGTCGTTCAAAGAAGCAGATATGGGATATTGAAGAGGAGGACGGAACAACACATCATGCTCATAAAGACATAAAAGCTGTCGCTGCCAACCATTTTAAAGCTTTTTTTTAGGTTACCTCTGCTCCTAACCTTACAGCACAGGTTGAGTTAGCAAGTCGATTTCCAAAGTTGGTGACAAACGAGGAGGCTCTAGCCTTAGAATCCCCCTATACAAAGGAGGAATTGTTAGCAGTTCTTAGGGGTTTCAAAAAAGAAAAGAGTCCTGGACCCGACGGGTGGTCGGTCGAATTATATCTCCATTTTTTCGATATTATGGGTCAGGATCTTCTGGACGTCGTGGAGGATGCTAGAACAATAGGCGTGATAAATCCTTAGCTCAACAGTACCCTTTTAGTCTTGATTCCAAAATCTAATCTTCCTAGACATTTCAAAGACTATCGTCCCATATCACTCTGCAATCTTTGTTACAAATTAATTTCTAAGATCATCGCCAATAGAATCCGCCCTATACTCTCCAGGACACTTTCTGAGGAGCAACTCGATTTCCTAAAAGGAAGACAAATACTAGACGCGGTTGGTGTCGCTCAGGAGTGCATACACAGTTTAAAGTAGAGGAAACAACAAGCCATCCTTCTCAAGCTAGATCTCAAACAGGCCTTTGATTGTGTCAATTGGAACTTTTTGCATCTTATTCTTCTACAATGTGGTTTTGGGTTAGTTTACCAATTGGATTTTAGGATGCATATCCTCAACAACCCTTGTTGTTCTGATAATGGGGAAGCTACAAAAAATTTTCGTTGTGAGAGAGGGCTCCGTCAAGGTTGCCCTCTATCACCACTTCTTTTTATATTGATCCTTGAAGGGCTTAGTATCCTACTCAAGAGCAGCCAAGTGGAGGGCCATCTATCTAGAGTTAAAATCTCAGGGCTGACACATATTCTGCACATCCTCTTTGTTGATGATGTGCTAATTTTGACTTCGGCCAGTCTTGCGGAACGGACAATCATACACTCCCTCTTAAGTACCTTCTGCGCTGCCTCTAGTTTGGAGATAAATCTTCATAAATCCGTCTTCCTAGCACTGAATGCACAAGAGACTTTTTTAACAGATTTAAAAGAGTTGTTCGGTTTTGCGGCAGCAGAGCTAAAGGAGGGGTTTTCCTACCTTGGCTTCTTCATCAAATCCTCCAGGTATTCTAGCAAAGATTGGCTCTGGCTTATAGATAAATTCGAAAGAAGAATTCTTCTTTGGTGTAACAAGCTGCTCTCCCTGGGAGGAAGATATATCCTCATAAAAGCCATTTTGGAAAGCCTCCCGGTCTATTGGATGGCGTTAGCGCACATCCCGGTCTCAGTTCTAAGAACCCTTCGACAACTCATTTTCTTCTTCCTTTGGTCCGGCAGCAAGAAATTTTCTGGTTACCATCTCTGCAGATGGGAGGCAATTTCAAAACCAAAGATGATGGGTGGTTGGGGTCTCATAAATCTGCCCATCTTCTACAGGGCGCTCTCGGCCAACACCCTCTGGCGAATTCTAATGAAGCCTGGTCTCTGGAGTAAGGTAATCAAGGCTAAGTACTTCCCTCTTTTACCGGTTCATATTTGGATCAGATCGGCCTCGGAGAGACCCACCAGCGGCTCTCAAACCTGGAAACACCTCTTAAAGTCCCTTCCCATCATTCTTCATTGGCTCTCGTGGAATCCTGGTAATGGATTTCTGATTTAAGTAGGCAGGGATAGTCTGTTGGGAATGGGCAGTCACACCATGCTTTCCCCACAGCTGCTGGCGCACCTTCATAATAAAAGTTTATTTTTCCTTCACCAGTTCAAATCTTCGACTAGTGGGGGACATCTGGGCGATTCTTGGCTCAGCATCATGGATTTAGATTTGGACTCTGATCTTTCTGTTGAGTGGAATGATTACACTCGCCGGCTAATGGAAACGGGCATCGTTTTACAGGAGCGGCCCGATACTTTCTTGTGGACGGGAGGGGATAGATCCGACACCCTCACCGTTAAAAATGTCTACTGTGCATTAGCTCTAAAGTGCTGGGCCAACACATCTAAACAATGGCGCCGTAAGATTTGAAGGAGCGACTGCCCACTCAAGCTGAAATTATTCACTTGGCTACTGATTGAAAACAAGCTGTTGGTGTGGTCAAATCTACAGTCCCAGGGTTGGGAGGGACCCAGTCGATGCATCCTGTGCAAGACACACTTTGAGTCCATCGCCCATGTCTTCATAGACTGCTCTTTTATCAGATCGGTGTGGCTTCTCATTTCTCCCGCTCTTTTGCTCTTGTCAACATGAACAGGTCCCAACGTTTCTTTTTGTTTTCAGAATTGGTTGGAGGTCTCAAAGAACCCTGCGCTGTTGCCAATCCTTCTCTGCTGGCAGGTATGGAAGACCATAAATGCTGCATTGTTCGATGAAAAGTCTCCGTCAGTTCTCAGAGTTGCCAATTTTATCATTGCTGAGATGGTTTCGAGTAGGAAACAGACATCCGTTACACCTCCCAGCAGGACCTTTTTTAAAGTTCCACTTGATAGGGTTGTGGCCTGGTTTGACGGAGCGGCACAACAAAGCGGCTCTCTCTGTGGGGCGGGAGGGAAAATTGTTTTAAACTCACATACGTGTTTCCGGTGGAAACTAAATTGTGGGAACGGTACCAATACGAAGGCTGAACTTTTGGGAGCGTGGCCGTCTCTTATTCTGGCTAGTCGACTTCATATCAACGAGATTTTACTTCTTGGCGACTTCAAACTTATCATTGATTGGTTGAACGGGCATGCAGACTTCCATGTGGCGGACCTTGAAAGCTGGAAAGAGAAAACTCATAAAGCAACTCAACTGATTAATAAACTCACCTTCTCTCACATATTTAGAGAGGACAACAACGAGGCGGATACCCTTTCTAAAAAAGCATTGTTCTTGCCATCGGGACACATTTGTTTTACAAGGTGGGAAGAAGGCAATGAAGGACCGTCCACGATGATCAATCTTTGATCGATCAACTTGTTTTGAGTGCTGACCTTCCGTGGGATCTGCATTGGTCTCGGCTGACTTGATACACTATTGTCTTGTATGGACAGATTGTTTTACTTGCTTAGTTCTTGTTTTCTAGTGTTTTTCCGCTAAAATTGCCATGTACATTCTTATATCCTTTTGAATATAAAGCGTATTTTTTTCGTTGAAAAAAAGAAAAAAGTAGAGCATTTAATGAAGTTGTTGAAGATGGCAATGAGATGTAGAATGATATGCCAAAACTTGAAGACAATCCAATAGTTGTCTTAGAGATAAAAGGGGTAAAAGAAAGAGTAGTCATACCTATTGAGATTAAAGTAAAAGGATATAAAAGTTATTCATTATATGCTCAAATTGAAACCAATTCAATGATTTCTTGTGCGAAGGAAAAAAACTATTCATTAATACTTTTGAGAATTAATAAGAGATATAAATGGAGAAGCTTTAAAGATAAATATGTATGTACCAAATTTTTCTATATTGATAGATGGAAACAAATGTCTGGTTACTTTATTTAAATATAATATTGGTGCTGAAATTTTTCTTGGTGAAGACTTTGTTCATAGATATCTCCCATTTACCATTGGAAAAGCTTACGTCCAAATATCAATAGATGGAAATCTAGCAAAAATAATTTGGAATAGACATTTTTAATAATTTGGAATTTCGCATTGTATATATTGGTGATATTTTGGTTTGTACAAAATATTTGAAGGAAGATGTAGTTCACTTGGAAAATTTTGATCGGAAATCCTTTGAACATGGAATAGCATTATTTGATAAAAAATAGAAATTGGCTTGACCATGATAAATTTTCAGGAAAAGTTGAATTACACGAACAAGCGTTGAGAAATCTATAGAATTTTTCTAATAAACTCAAAGAAAAAACCAGTTATAGAGATTTTTAGGGGCATTAAATTATGGTAGATATGTTTATAAAGGACATGTGGAAGAGCTTGTTTTCTTGTATAAAATACTCAAGAAAGATGTTTATCCATGAACAAATTAGATGACACAGGTTATTAGAAACATCATCAAGAATAGGTAAAATCTCTACCCAAGTTGAGCCTTCCTAGAGAAGGATAAAAATATACTCTGGAAACAGATGCATTAGATATTGCATGGGTTAGTGTTTTGATGCAAGAAATAAATAAATAAATAATAAGAAATATGTATATATGCATCATGAACATTTAAGGATGTTGAATTAAAATATATTTCTCTCCATAAAGAAATTCTTGTTGTGAAAAAATATGTTTTCATACTTTAAGTTATTCCTTAGGTTAATATATTTTACAATAAGAATAGGATTTAAAGTATATGGCTAGCATAATAAAAAATCATAAATTGTTTGAACATGAAAATAATTGTATTTTAAGATGGAAATTCTAGCTAAATGGATTTTGTTTTGACATTGTATATAAAGTAGGAAAAGACAATAGCATTGCAAATACGTTAATCAGAAAAGGTTGCATGGAAGAACTATATGTCAGAGTTCCGATCAAAGAAGAAAAAGGAAAGCAACTAGCAGAAAATCTGGATGAACCTAGGATTTTTGTGAGAAATATTTTATGTAGATGATCAAAGATAGCCCTGCAAAATATTATATTTTAGAATTATGGGCTCGAGATTGTAATATAATTATTTTTTTATACAAATTTCAAGTATTGTTACAATATGCATTTGTTAGTCATAGAAGTTGGTCCTCATTTAGGTCAAAATTTCTTAGAATTATATGCACCAGATGTGTCATATAGGGATTTATGTGAAATTCATGAGTTAATTAGATATATAAGAAGTCTTTAGATCATATTTTAATTTAATGTAATGGTTAGACAAATGGTTAGATGGAGTTAGCCAAAGGATCACAACACAATTTATGGTTTCAATTCCAAATTGATTATGAAAATATCACACTTGAATATTTACCTCCTAGTAAATATTATGAAGATGCACCTCAATACACTATCCATACCCATTTTTCTAGTCATTTTCCCTCTACACAATCTTTAAGCATTATGCTGGTGTTATCTTCCAACAAGGATTTGTATCAATTCATGATTTAAGTGGATATCGATGGCCACCCACCTTTTCCAACTGGCTCAAAACAATTTTTTGGCAATTTTGGTAATTTACTATTTTTAGCAGTTTTTAACTTCCGGGGCCATTTTGAGGGCCTAAATGAATGTTTTTCAGGATTGAGCTTCTCAAAAATAGCGAAAGGCTTTGATTGGGCCCCCAAAATGAATCTCCTCGACGATGCCTTTCCAACGAGATATCGTGCGCCCCAAACAAAGATTGTATGCAAAAGTTACAACCCCAAGAAGTTGATGTACTAACTTACCCAAATGGGGCCCACATGACTTTTGGCGCTTCATCTCCTAGGGTTAGGTTTTTTGGATGTATAGGGTTTGTGAAATTTTGGTTTATTGTAAAAAAGGAATTCAGAGCCTCATTGTGATCATCTTCTTGTGAATGAGTGCAGTCGTCACATCTCTTCTCAGAGATAAGCCGCCACCATTCCAACAAGCTTGTTTTCTGCTGCATTTTACAGTTTCAACTTATTTCCTTATTGAATAGAAAACCAATTTTACTGTATCTCTGTTATATTTTGTTAAGCATCTTTTAATAATATGTATTCATTTCGTTCTGATCATAAAATCTGGATCAGTGGTATCATAACGGTCTGCTCCTTGTCGTCTTAATGCATGTCCCCAACGAGGTTAGGGTACAAATATTTAACTCTCGAGCTTGTTTCTCTTGAGGACAAAAGCTCTCACACGCCCAAGCGACCTCTCATGGAAGGAGAAAAGAAATACGATGGGACACAAGATCCTTTCAAAATGTTGCTTGAAGAATCCCTCACGCAACAGATGAACGAGATGATGGATAGTTTTGCGCAAATCCTTCGACGACTACCAACATGCGACACATCTTCCTCAAGCGGAGGCGCCGCCCCCTTCAAGGTACAAATAAACTTCGATATTCCTATATTTGAAGGTCAGATAGACACAAATGTTGTAGACAAGTGGTTGAATCTACTAGAAGGGTATTTTTCTGTCCATAACTTTTCGAATAAAGAAAAGATTACTTTTGTGCTCCTCAAAGCCATTCCCCATGTCAAAGATTGGTGGAAAACTTTCTATGAGCAAAAGGAAACAGAGGAACCCTCATTATTTATAGTCACGACCACCTCGGAATCCTTCATGGATGCTATTAAGGAACAATACTACCATGTCGGAAGTTATGCCGACTTGTATCCCAAATGGACCACACCGCGACAAGAAAGAGACCAAGCAGTGCTAGAGTTCACAAATATATTCCATACCTTGTGCACCAAGTTGGGTATCAAAGATTCAGAGTGACATCTGGTGCTCAAGTATCACAATGCTTTGCATAGATACATACAGACCAAAATGGAATTTTTGGACATCTCGTCCTTAAGCGTGACCTACTGATATGCTGTCAAAATTGAGTAGAAGCTCAAACAAAAGACACGACAATTTGGACCTGGGAACCCCTCACAAAAAAATCTAGGAAAGGGAGGCCCCAACCCACACAACAAAGGACAGAGCAAAGATGGATAGTATAAAGACAAACAGTCCAAGCCGTAAGCAAAGAAGGACACCAAAAAGACAAAGAAAGATATTGGGAAGTGGTGTGACTTCCGTAAGAGCCCTTGGCATAACATTGTTGATCGTTGTTCAAAGCAGTCACTGGTGGATGAAGTGAAAGCCTTTGAATCAGATGCAAGTTTTGACTGCGAGTAAAAACCAGAAAGGGGAAGACAAATCATTGATGCGGAACCCAGTGCCACCATTGCTACCACCAAGCTACAACCTGGTGAACCAGACAAGCCAGAAGAAGGTGAGCGCCTCTTCCATTCACAAATGTGGGTGAAAGGCACCCTGTTGCACTTCATCATTGATAGCGGTAGCCAAAAGAACCTCATCTTAGCAGAGGTCATCAAGCGGTTGGCCCTGCTGACAATGCCGCACCCACAACCATACACCATTGGGTGGCTCTGCCAAGGAAGTGATATCCGCGTCAACCAACAGTGTCGATTGTCGTACGACATCAAGCCCTTCAAAGACGAGGTATTGTGTAATGTTTCTCCTCTCGAAGTTTGTAATGTTCTTTTGGGCCAACCTTATTTATGGAAACTTCACGCTATATATGAGTCTAGGCCTCGTAGTGTTATTATTACTTTGAACAGAAATATGTATAGGATACCCTAGGCAGTCCCTCCTAGTCTTATTTCCTTGATCTCTGCCAAGCAATGCAGTGATCCAGGGGGTCATTCGTCACGGAATTTACATTGATCCAAAGCAGAAAAATGGNTGTGTAATGTTTCTCCTCTCGAAGTTTGTAATGTTCTTTTGGGCCAACCTTATTTATGGAAACTTCACACTATATATGAGTCTAGGCCTCGTAGTGTTATTATTACTTTGAACAGAAATATGTATAGGATACCCTAGGCAGTCCCTCCTAGTCTTATTTCCTTGATCTCTGCCAAGCAATGCAGTGATCCAGGGGGTCATTCGTCACAGAATTTACATTGATCCAAAGCAGAAAAATGGTACAATGGCAATGAAGTGGAAATGTAATGATTGGGTAAGAAACAAGATTTAACAACATCTACAAAGGTCTTGATATATGGTTAAAAACAAAATAGAGATAAAAGGACCTCAAAACTAAACCATACACTATACTATGACATATTTTGCGAACAACTAAAACCACCAACCAATATTGCAAGGCATGGTGACATTTTCTTAACACTTGTAAGATGGGTGTGCGGTTAAACATTAGTTGTTCCATTTGAATTGGATAACGTTTGCCAGAGTAACGTCCAGCTCATAGTATTTGATCCATTGCCACGTTTGGAGTATAAATAACCTGTTATAGTGATAAGATAACGGATGCACAGTGATATGGCGGGATATGGGTTCAGTTTTGGTATAAGTAATGATAAAACGAATTGAATCCGTGCACATCGGCCAACTGAATGCTGTTACAGCCACGTTCCAGGATGTTCAGCCGCATTTGTAGAACAGGGCATCATTCTGTTGCTAAATGAAATCACGCAGGTAGAATGGGGCATCAAAATCGGGGTTACAGTTCAACCTACAGCTATATATATCACCTGTTTCAGCAGTGCGTGGAGGTAGATGGATATATCACCTGTTTCAGCAGTGCGTGGAGGTAGTATGGCTGTAATTTCCTGTTGCAGATACCAATTCTGTTAAAGTCGACCCTTCTCAGTTATAATTGGTGTTTTATTTCTTTGCCAGTTTGTAACTTGTAAAAGAAGATGTCTTGAACACTGTATACAGCGACCGAGGACAGAGAGAAGGTTATAGCTGTGCATTTTCCAGATTTCTGTTCGTATGAACATCTTTGTACCATTTTGAAACCATTAATTGGATCAGTACCCATTGGAGAGGGACCCGGAGACGTAGCCCAGTGAAGGGGGTGAACTCTGTTAACAACTTCTGCGTTTGTGTCTCTTTTCTGTTGTTCTCATCTTTCATTTGCTGTTTTCTCATTGCTGTCCAGTTTGCTTTTCATTTCAATTTACAGTTGTCATTTAATTATGTTAAATGCTGCTTTATGTGCTGAGCAAATTGACTATGAGCATTCATAAAACTTTTTAAATGCACTCAAGTTGAGATCCGACGGATCATGCAGGAAGGTCATTTCTTAGACTGAAAAATTTGTCTTCTTCGTGATTCACTCTCAGAGTGAGAGAAAGATCGCAACCACATCCAAAGCCTCCACGTCCGATCTATCCACACAATAGAAGCAAGTGGATAAGATCGTGGAAGAATACTCAGATATCTTCTCTTCTCCTACCGGGGTACCTCTGCATTGCCAAGTCAAGCATCCCATCTATCTAACCCTAGGCGCACTACTACCCAATGTTCCAGTCTACCACCACTCTCTGTTAGAAAACAAGGAGATCAAGAGGCAAATCCAAGAATTGATCCAAAAGGGGCACATCTGTCTCAGCTCATCGCCTTGTGGGAGCCCAATCGTGCTGGTGCAGAAGAAAGACAGGATGTGGCAACTCTGCATTGATTACCGAACCCTGAATAAAATCACAGTCTGAAACCATTACCTGATTCCACGAATCGATGGCCTCCTTGATCAGCTTACGGGGGCCAAATACTTCAGTAAGATTGATCTGAAGTCTGGCTACCACCAGGTCCCAATAGAACAAATAGATGTATGGAAGACCACCTTCAAGTCAAAAGAAGGTATTTTTGAATGGTTGGTCATGCCCTTGTTTTGACAAATGCTCCAACAACTTTTATGAGGATGATGGACGATATCCTACGACCTTTCACCAATACTTTTGTAGTAGTGTATCTGGATGTCATCCTCATTTACAACAAGACTTGGGTGGAACACTTGCAACATATTCAACAAGTTCTGCACACCTTGGGCAACACAAACTATATGAAAAGTTGGAAAAATGATCCTTTGGCGTGGACATGATTGATTAATTTGGATACATCGTTGATCAATATGGTGTGCATGTGTATCCATCCAAGATCCAGGTCATCTGTGACTAGCCATACCCAACCATACTAACTGAACTTCAGAGCTTCTTGGGCCTCGCCAATTTCTATCATAGGTTCGTGTTGGGATTCTCTCATATCGCATGGGCCCTTATCCAAGTAACCAAGGGTGGCGGTAAGGAAAAAATTATGTGGGGCCTGTCCCAACAACAAGCCTTCAAGGACTTGAAGAATCGTTTGTGATCATCCCCGGTACTTTCATTACTAGACCTGCAACATCCCTTTGATATCGAGACATATGCTTTAGACTATGTTGTGGGCGTCATTCTCACTCAACATGGCCACCCCATGGCATATCATACTGAGACACTATCAGATGATGTCCAAAAGTACCCTACTTACAACAAAGAAATGTACTCCATTGTGAAAGCCTATCGCCAATGGAGACATTACATTCTTCGGAAGGAGACAGTCATCCACACTTATCACAAGCCACTACAGTTCATGTAGACCCAAGGAAAATTGCAGAACGACTGCCATCAGAAGTGGTCCACATACTTACAATAATTCCACCTCAACATCAAGTATAAAATAGGAAGTACCAACCGAGTTGTTGATTTCCTCAGTTGAACTCCAGTCATGACACTCATCACAATGATAGACTCTTGCGTCCATGAGACCTATAGATGGCCCCACCTCTACGAGACAGACCCTGACTTCTCCACTGCCTACCAAATGTTGGGAACCAACTCAGTGGTCGCTAATTTCCATCTTCAAGACGGGTTGTTGTGTCGTCTGGGCCATCTCTGCATTCCATCAAGAGAGTGCACAAAGTTTATTTGGGAATCTCACTATAGTCGGGTGGCAGGACACTTTGGTGTCGAAAAGACAGTGGTAGTGCTGCAGAAACATTTCTACTGGATGAAACTTCGACAAGATGTCGACAAGTATATCAGGTCTTGCACCGCCTGTGCTATTGCCAAACCGACCATAAAGAAATAGGTCCTGTAAACCCCTCTTCCTACTCCTGACAGGCCATGGGAATCCATCTCAATGGATTGCATGTCGGGCCTCCCGTCCACTAAGAGGGGAAATGACTGTGTTTTTGTGGTTTTTGATTGCTTTTCCAAAATGGCGATTCTAGTTGCCTACAAGAAGAACATCATAGCATAAGCCACTACCAAGCTCTTCTTTGAATGAGTATGGGTACATTTTGGGATCCCACAAACCATTATCTCAGACCGTGATAGTCGGTTCCTCAACACATTTTGGTCGAGCCTCTGGTCACTGCTGGATACCAAGCTCACCAAATCCACTGCCTTCCACCTCCAGAAAGATGGCCAAACTGAGGTCGTCAATTGGATTATCGTACATATCTTGCGCATGTACAATTCAAAACACCCCTGCACATGGGATGAGAGTCTTCCCTATGTCCAACATAGCTGCAACCGAGCCCTACATAGCTCAATTGGTCACAACCCCTTTTAGGTGGGGTTGGGATTCCAACCATTGGGCCCCATGGATGTTGCACTACCCCTGGCAACCACCTCGGCTGACTTGTCCCCTTCTCCACCAGAAGCTGAAAAATCCACCCAGTTCATTGAGCAGATCTAGCACATCCACAAACAGGTTCAGGATATTCTACAGAAGTCTAATGCCAAGTACAGGGAACGCCATGATCAACATCGGGTGCCACATAAGTTTTAGGTGGGTGACAAAGTTTGGTTTCACTTGTAGAAAGAATGCCTTATAGGGCCCCATCAGAAGCTTCACCCACTCTATTATGGGTCGTACACCATCACCAAGGTTGTGGGTGACAATAATTTTGAGCTCAACATTCCCCCTTTCCTTGGCCTGCACCCAGTCTTCAACGTGGCTCTCCTTCGGCCATATTTCCCACCATTATTGGACACCTCAGAGATAGCAGAGTAGTTGACACCAACAGAGCTCAACTATGATTGCATGCAACATGAATCCAGTGATTAGATTGTGGACACATAGATCAAGGGCATTCAATAGCAAAGGATCCAACTTTATCGAGTCGTCAAAGCAGGGTAGCTCCTACACCAAGGAAAGTGGCTCACCCGGGGCCAAATTCAACAGAAACTTTCTCATCTGATGGGGGAACTCAACACAATGGAGACCATTTCTTTCTAAGGAGGGATGAATGATCTAGGTGGATATTGGTGTCCACCCACCTTTCCCAACTGGCTCAAAACAATTTTCTAGCAATTTTGGTAATTTACTATTTTTAGCAGTTTTTAACTTCCGAGACCATTTGGAGGGCCTAAATGAAGGTTTTTTGGGATTGATCTTCTCAATGATAGCCAAAGGATCTAATTGAGCCTCCAAAATGAATCTCCTCGACGATACCTTTCCAACGAGCTATTTTGCATTGCAAACGAAGATCGTATGCAAAAGTTACGACCCTAGGAAGTTGATGTACTAACTTACCCAAATGGGGCCCACATGGATTTTGGTGCTTCATCTCCTAGGGTTAGATTTTTTGGATGTATAAGGTTTGTGACATTCCGGTTTATTGTAAAAAATGCCTTCAGAGCCTCATTGTGATAATCTTCTTGCGAATGAGCACAACCATCAAATCTCTTCTTAGAGATAAGTCACCACCATTCCAACAAGCTTGTTTTCCGCTGCATYTTATAGTTTCAACTTATTTCCTTATTGAATAGAAAACCAATTTTACTGTATCTTTGTTATTCTATGTTAAGCATCTTTTAATAATTTGTATTCATTTCGTTCTTCTCATAAAATCTAGATCAATTCATCCACTTGCACCATTTRATCTTAATGATTAATATATTACACATCTCCATCACATGGATATTGGATGTGAAATATTCATTTAGGGAACAAGTGGACCTATAGGGAATAATTTTCACTCTTGGATTGATTTAGGATCTTTATAGAATAATAGGCCCATGAAGCTCCCAATATTTCCCATCCATGGAGCCAAAGCCACATTTCTAATGAGATAACTATGGACTCTCTATGCTAATTTGAAGTGTATGTTAAAGAAAGATGCAAGTTGATAACTCCGAGAAAGCAAAGTTTTAAACAAGTGTGGAACTCTCTAAATCATCTTCGTACAACCATCATAAACTTAGATACACATTAATTTTTTCAAGTCAACAATACCTTCAAAAGATGATTCCTCTCAATTACTTAAGAATCCATGATACTTTGAGTATGAACCTATATTGAGGAAGAGTTTCCATCTCAACTAGTGAAAACAACAAGAAGCAAGTAAATAAGTAAATAGTCCATTTCAAGAATCTATTAATTTCTATAAATTCTATTTCATGATTGCATATTATTGTAATATAGTGTATGACTAGAAAACAATCTATTATACAACATTATTGTGAATATAGTTTCCTTACATTCCTAAATATTCATTTTTAAAAAGGGACAAAATGAATGATTATTTGTCCATGATTTGTTTAAAAACATCTTCTAATCATTTTATATTTTTAATCATCTTTTATTATACAACATTGTTATGAATATAGTTTCGCTCAGATTTCCTAAATATTCGTTTTTAAAAATGGACAAAATGGATGATTATTTTTCCATGATTTTTTTTAAAACATCTTCCTAACCATCTTATATTTTTAATCATCTTTTATATTTTTATGTCAATAGTGTTTTTATTAGTTGAATTATGATTATTATATATAAAAATGGCGAATTTTCAAAGCTGTGAACATTTTTAAAAATGTTAAACTTTTTAAATCATTAAAAAATGAAATTCCGAATTTTATAAATATTCCATAAGGCCCATTTAGACCTATTTTCTATACCTTAAGAATTTTTATGTCTAGAAAAAGTTACATAAAAGACAATTCACTAAAATGATAAAATATGAAAGTGTTGGCTCTATGAAAGACATGGGGTTCGTGCAACGGTGTCTAACACATGTCCTATGTAGTTTGGGGAACTTTCATATTGAACCTTCCAATAGGAAGGAGGTCTCACCCGCGGTACATATGATAGTTTCCATATGATTAAGGTGAAAAGTATTAAAGATTTAACATAAATATATTCGTTACAATTTCATATAGTTTATAAAGATACAACATCGATACAAACACATAAGAAAAACTAGTCTCCATTATATTATCAAAATGATTAATACAACATAGTTCATGTGTATAATTCATGACATAGCATTTATCTCAGAATTTAACTCATGAAAACAACCAACTCACAACTAACACTAAGGACTAACTCTTATATCATTACAATCGTCATATATATAGGTGAAGAGAGTAGTTATAGAAGATTCCAAAATATATTATGGAATCTATCAATTGTAACCACCAGATAAAAAAGAGTTTATATCATTATAGACATGTGAAAAATATTGGGGAAAATAGGCACAAAGGATGTGTAAGATGACTCCATAACCTCTATGTGCTTAGACTTTTGTGATGCTTTGTACTCAAAATTTTGTTGTCTCCTAGCTCCTACTGATTCGTCTTCTATTGAATATTGCTGTGCATCAACACTTAATCAAAACTGGGCCACAACAACTACCTAACCACACCTTCCAACTCATCCTCATGTTGGGTTCTACATCTCATTCCTAAAAATGGACTCTAAGTCTAGAAGTTATCTTATGGCTACATTTATGAGTTTATGGAACTCTTAAAAATAAGTTATCCAACTCTATATTTCTTCTTATATTTACTTAGCATACTTGGTTGTTGATGATTTTTCCATTTCTTCCACAATGGATACTACCTGTATCAATATATCATGCTCGATATAATCTCTTTATTTCATCATTTTGGTTGCCATGAGTTGAGATTTCACTTTTCTTGCAAGTTCTCTTACAAGGTTTCTTAATTTTCTCTTCTTATCTTTATGAGCATCCTACCTTGGCGATATGCGTTGAGTTTATTCTTTCTTGTCATCCATAGTGTCCAACACAATGGCCTCAACTTACACTTTATCATACTAAACTTGTAGTTGTTTTATTTCCTACTGTATTTTATTCTTAGGAAATACTGACGTAGCTCCATGATTTTAGAATTTTATCCATAAACTCTAACATTTAAGCTATAGCTACTCTAACTTCTCAATATTCTCTTAGGATTTAGTGATCACAGGTTCAATGATCAATGTTTTTATTTTCTTATGAGCCTCTTCTCTGGTGGCTTCCAGTCTTGCAATCTCTTCCTTCTCCTCTCATTCTTTCCTTTCCTTTTTATTTGTGATAGACTCCAATAACCCTTTCCTATTTTTTGCATTCAACCACATGCTCATTGTCACCTTTGTTACTATGTATTTTTTATTGAGTGATCCCAAGATCCTTATGAAGGTGTCAGAGCACATCCTCAAAACATGTAGAGATCTATTCTCTTTACTTTGACATTGCTTCATGTAGCTTCATGCTTCCTCACATCGGTAGCTTACTTCTTCAATCTTTCAACTTTGACAACAATATCCTCCATTTTCTTAGCCAATTCTATGGTGGCCTCTTCTACTTACTTTTGACAATGATTCTCATTCTTTGTAGTTTTCTTAACTTTCTTGCATAGTGCATCCTTTTCCCATTCCCATAGCTCTGCTGATTCCTTGAACTATAGGTTTTGAACCTAAAATTCCCTCACATAGTCATATTTTTCCTTCACCCTACCCATCATCTCTATATCAGATTTGGAAATGATATTAGTGAGCGAGGATAAGTACACATTCCATAGATGAATGATATGTTGCATCCAAACCTCATCTCCTTCTCTGAATTTCTCCCTTACCTCCTTCTTTGAATTTCTCCCTTACCTCCTTCTTTGAATTTCTCCCTTATCTCCTTCTCTGAATTTATCCATAGTAAGGGTTACTTTTGGTATGTTGAATGGGTATTCTCTACCATTTCCTCTTCCTAAAGACTCTTCTATAGAATCATTTTTCCTAGTTTGGATCCTAAAATCAAACCAATAACTAGTTGTATGCATGGTGGCTAGTGGGATATGTATTACACTCAGTGGGGGAAATGATAGTGAATTGTTCATCAATGGAGGAGTGTTTTCTAATGGAGGGTAGTTCTTAATGTTAAATTCAAGGTGAAGTTTCAAAAACTCCTTTACCAATCCTAGTTCTGAATTAACCTCCATATATTCATCAATGATCTACTCATGATCTTTCTTTCCCAAGATGGTTTTCGATCTGAACAATTGACCTAAATATTTCACCATTTCTCTTGTTATCTCTATTGACATTCCTCCTTTACCAATGACCATCTATCCTACCAAGCATGGATTCATATTTTTTCTCTTTGGCCATAGTGGTGGCATCATCTCAATAGGAAGCTCCTTTATTCTCACCTCGTAACTCATGTCTAGATGGGATTCCTCCTGTGATAGGTTAATAAATCTTGTGTTTCTCAAGAGTGACACTTCTTCCCTAATTTCCTATGTACCTATGAAAAACCTTTTTGAATTTGACCCCTCTAATGGCGTTGGAAATGGCACAAGCACTATGGTACCAAAAATAGGTTTAGGTACTGTGATCAACATTCTTGGCTTCAAGACTAGCCCGGGGACAATCGATGTCCATGGAAAAGAGGGCATACCTTCTTCAACTATCTGATACTAGAGTGCTTAATGAAATTATATCATCGAGGACTTAAACAATACACTTTTCTATAACATTACTACCCACTCTTGATTCGAAGTGTAGGTACCTCTCACCTATGGGGACACTAAAGGATACACACTAGTATATTGTTGGATGCACCTAGTGTAAGTTTTAAACCTATGAAGTAAAGAAATGCATACATATTATTAAGAAAACCATAAATTAATCAATGGATAATACACATAGTGCACATATATTTACACTGGAAACCCTTAACCGAGAGAAAACCATCCTTCCTTGGTGTCGCACCTCTCAACTCTACATTGCATTAATTTCACCATTCACAATACAATATATACACAATATTTTAGGTGTTCCCCAGATACCAAAACCCTAATCACTTAATCTGAGATTAATTTAGAAAATTGCTAAAAATAGAAAAAATGATAAAATAGCAAAAATCACCCAAAAACAAAATTGCAGGGCGTTTCTCCAAACCCCGTCAACTCTGGGCTACCGCTCGAAGCTAAACACTCCGTGTAACCAGGGGAGGGTAAATATTGAGACCCCCCTAGGAAAGCACCCGGTGTACACGGAACAAAGAGCACTACTAGGTAGGGATTGTTAGACACAGTCATCAAATTTGATGCACCCCCTGATGCACATGCAAAGAATATAACACCTACCCAACACCTATAGTGGGAGGAGGGGGTGGTAGAGCCAACCCTATCACTAGGTCATAAACCTCTTTCATGTACAATAAATGGACCCCTCTTCCTCTGCACCTCAAAGTCATTCAAATCAATGGAATTTGATGACACTACTATATATGGTGTTGAAGTCTGATGATGAGTTTCGATGGTATGGATAAAATCGACCATACCATTAGAAAAAACTAAGTAATTATCAAAATTTTGTTATTTTTTCTTGGTTCTCCTACATTCATCATCCTTTTGACAATTTACAATCATCGTTGAAATTTCAACTCCTATGCGATGGTTATCGCAAGGTCCATGTGGCGCCCCATCGTCAAATGCACATTGCATAAGCATGTTTCTAAAACCATGAGCTATAACAACTCACTAGAGGACCTATAAATACATGTAAATTTATTTATGATCGACTTATATAACTCCCATATGGATCGAGGTTGTCCCCATGGGGATCATATAAATATATAGGCGTTCTGAAAACTATCTAGGTTTTGGCATTTTTTTTTGGAATCCAGTGATAGGAAAGGAGAGGCTTGTCAGAGATACAGTAGGAGTAATCTTTAGACAGAACACAGGTGTGGGATTTGTATTTCACTTTTTAAGCCAATTTTGTAAGGGAGACTATAACTGTGATGTCTATCATGTAAATATCCTACTGTAATGATGATTTTACGGAATATCAGTACTGTTTGGACTCGTACTTTTCTTATATGTGATGCTTGTTGTGATATTTAGTTTTTTTCTACAATATTTAAGAGATATTTAATGCATATTTATAATAATGTTTGAATCTACCTACAATAAAATAAGAAGGTATGACTAAGAGGGGGAAATTGAAGGGGGGTTAGTTCTAAACATGGAAGGGGAACTAGGGTGCCAAGAAGAGGAAATAAGTCCATTTATTTCTCTCAAAAAAATATCTATGAGTGAGATTATGTTTGGTAAATTGTTGACAATGAAAGGGTTTGTTAGAGTGGACAAGGCCCCTATTAAGGGTTATTTAGGATCTATCTAACCTTTAATTCTCAGGGCTCAATCATCCCCTTCAAAAAGTGAGCCTTGAAAAGGGTTATTGATGTGAATAAACCTGACATCCTCCTCTTATAAGAGACAATGTCAAATGGGGATAAAATAGTTAACTATCTAAGTGGATTCCTTGGGGGTTGGAAGTTTAAATTCATTGATGCTAGAGGAAGGTATGTGGGGATGATTAGAAAATGTGTACTTCTGTCTATACCTTTGTTAGTGCAATTGGAAACTTAAAACCCTTTGGTGTGGAAAAGTACCAAAAAATGTTCTGTAGGACAAAGAGGGAAAATGTTGTCTTGGTGTAAATTTTGCCTTGCTGCAAATTGCATGCTAGGATACACTAAAATGCACCCCCTAGGTCTGAAAACTCATTCAATTTGAGTGGTTCAAACTGTAAATGAGTTTCTAATTCATTTTACATAATTTTGTATACTTAGTTTTTCGTTTGCAGTCATAAAAGACTCTGTTGTGAAAACACATGCAAGAGATGCCTAGTAACACCCTGGAAATGCACAACTTGTTTGTAAAAAGTATGTCAAGGTTTTATTATACCGTAGATTCGAGTTGTGCAAGTTGTTGGAGGTGTGGTTTATCATATTATAGATGATCATGTTGTTAATTTTGCAATTATAATTTAAAAAACGGTTGTTGTGCAAAAGAAACAAAGTTTTCCTTCTAAATTGGAAGGTAAAAGTTGTACTAAGTGATGAAATTAAAATGCATGCCCAAGCTTCTCTGTAGCACCTAAAATTGTTTTATAGGTTGTATGATGGATACATATATATCAATATTTACCTATGTCATTTAAAGCAAAAGTTTAGAACACAAGAGGTTGATTTCAAGCACCTAGATTTGGGATTTCATGTAAATTTGAAGTCAAAAATACCCTAGAGTAAAATGCATGCCCTGGTCTCAATTTTTACCCAAATTGAGTGGTTCAAATTTAAGAAGTTGTAATTTGTGAATTTACACCTTGACATAGCCTTATATTGGTAGTTCTAGGCAAAAAACTACTTGATGTGCATAAAGGCTAAAAATTCCCTTGTAAAACCGAAGGGCAAATTTGTTAAAGTTGTCTATAGAAAAGTGCATACACGGAGTTGGATAATCCTCCATAATTTAATATTTAAGTTGTAAATTGATTATTAAAATATTTTTAACATGTTTTTGCAATTAGGAGTGCATTTTCACTCCAATAACGATGATTTCTATTCACAAAGATTCATGACCTTTTGATGAATCGAAGGATGGTGGGTTATGAGAGAAATCAAGGTCAATGAATTCTAACCAACCAAACATACATACAAAATGGAATAAAACTTAACTCTAATTTTTGCAATAGAATGAAGAGGTCAACATTACAGGAAATATTACAAGTTACAGGGTTGTAGAAAAGTAGTACATCTTTCTATACCTTTGTTTGTGCAATTTGAAACTTAAAACACTTTGCCTTGCGAAAAGACCAAAAATTGTCTTCTAGGACAAGGAGGGAAAATTTTGCATTGGTGTAAAATTTTCCTTGATGCAAAATGCATGCCAGGCTACACTAAAATTCACACCTACGTCTCAAAACTCATTCAATTTGAGTGGTTCAAATTGTAAATGAGTTGTTAAGTCATTTTTCATATGCATATATACTTAGTTTTTCATTTTTAGTCATAAAAGACTCTGTTGTGCAAAAATAGACAAGAGATGCCTAGTAAAACCCTAGAAATGCCCAGCCTATTTGTAAAACGTAATTGAAGGTTTTATTACACCTTATATTATATTTGTGAAAATTTTCAGGGGTGTGGTTTATCATATTAGACCTATTCATGTTGTTAAGTTTGCAATTGCAAGTTTAAAAAGGGTTTCTATGCAAAGTTTGCCTTGTAATTTGGAAGGTCGCAACCGTACTAAGTGACCAAATTAAAATGCATGCCCAAGATCCTCGGTAGCTCCAAAAATTGTTTTATAAGTTTTAATATGGAGTTTTATATATTGAAAATTTACCCATGTCATCTAAAGTGCAATTTAAGAACATGATAGGTTTCTTTCATGAACCTAGCTTTGGGATTACATGTAAATTTGAAGTCAAAACATCATTAGAGTAAAATGTAGACCCTAGTGTCAATGCTGACACAAATTGAGTGGTTCAACTTGAATAAGGAGTAATTTGTGATTATACACCTGCATATAGCCTTATATTGGAAGTTTAATACAAACACCTACTTGATGTGCATAAAGGCTAACAGTTTCCTTGTAAAAACCAAAGGGCCAATTTTTTAAAGCTGTCTATAGGAAGGTTCATGCCCAAAGTTGGATAATCCTCCATAATTTAAATATTAAGTTGTAACTTGATGATTACAATAATTTTAACATGTTTGTACAATTAGGAGTGCATTTACACTCCAAAAATGATGATTTCTATGCACAAAGATTCATGACCTTTTGATGAAATATAGAATGAATAGGTAAATATTATAGGAAATATTACAAGCTACAGGGTTGTAGAAAATTTATACATCTGTCTATACCAAAAATTGTCTTGTAGAATGAATAGGTCAATATTATAGGAAATATTACAAGCTATAGGGTTGTAGAAAAGATACAGTGGTGAATTTTGTATGATGAAATGATGTATATATAGTACAGTGAGTAATTCATTACTTAATATGAGATATGTATTCCTTAAGAAGAAAATGCACGCTCAAAAATGAAAATTATGTGTTTTCTGCATGAAAACATAGCATATTGTAAAATGCACATTCTTGAGTGAAAAATGAAAGCCTTATGTTAGGATTTGCATGATAAATTCTTGAAAGGATAATATTAGGGAAAATTTATATCGTTAGATGAATTATGCACATTATGCACACCTTCCTTATGAAATTTCATGAAAACGGGGCATTAAGGAAAATGCACTCCCTACTAGGGAAAAATGCAGGCTGTACATATGTTGTTGTGTCCCGAGGATTTGGTGCAGGGTGAAATATATATTTTGGTATGGGTTTACATGCATGAACTAATATGTATTGTTACATATGCAAATCTTAAATGCTTTATCATGATAGATGATAGATTAATGATTACACAAGTGAAATATTGTGGTTGTGGACTATTGTTGTATATGAAGTTTGAACATACATTGGAGTAAAAAATGCAATCCTTGTGTTAGTATTTGCATTATATCATCCTTAAATCACAATGTTAAGGAAAATTCATATCTTTAGATGAATTATGCACATTGTGCACATTGTCCTTATGAAATTTCATGAAAACAAGGCATTGAGGAAAATGCACACCCTGTTATGGAAAAATGCAAGTTGTATATATGTTGTTGTGTCCCCATAATTTGGTGTACGGTGAAATATACATTTTGGTTTGGGTTTACATACATGAAATAATATGTATTGTTACATATAAAACTTTGAAATTCATTATAGTGAGAGATGATAGATTAATGATTCCGTACGTGAAATATTGTGGTTGTGGACTGTTGTTGTATATGAACATACCTAATAGGGTATTTGTGCAAGATGGATTGCATGTTAGGGTTTAAGACTATGTATGTATATAAATATGAAATCTTTGGAAGATATATATATATATATATATATATATATTGCATGTGCTAAGTGATAGTTATATATATTTGATCCATATATTGAATTAAGAATGGTCATGGTATGAAAATTACCATTATGGAGGAAACTGGGAAAATGTTGTGTTTGTAGCTTGTGTATGTATTGTAATTTGCATGCAAAATTGTTGTTTTACAAGCCATATTCATACTTGATACATCTTGCGGTGGTGTGTATGTCTATAACTCAACATCGAGTTACTTTTAAAGTATTACAAGCTTTGATATGTAACTATACACACCCATACATGCCAATAAATATACACACTCATACATGTCATTAACTGCATAAAATAAAATACATTGTTAAAAAATTGCCGAAATAATGGTATATATTACATCTTAAATGTAATTACATGGAGTACATGGTATATAAATCAATGTGATTTTGTAACTACCCTAGGCTGCTTGGGAGGTTTCTGCAAGCCCTACTCTTGAGATGAAGAAAAAACTTCATAGCCTCTCTTTGTTCTTGTGGAGGCTTTTGATTGTTTTGTAGCTACAATAGGCACATGGTGTAATTGTTTCTCTAGATCTTTAATTTTCTTTGCACAATTTTGCAATTTCTCTTTCAATCTTGTTTTATATTTTGTTTTCTTTTTCAACATTTATAAATTTTTATTATACCTTTTGTCATTGTCCTTTTTATCCTTTTCAAGTTGTTGCTTTTCTATTTTCACTTGTGATCAAACTTCATCCAATTTACCCCTAAGTTTTTGTAATTCATTCTCAAGCTCTTGTTCCCTCAAATATTGTTTCTTCGATGCAAAAGACAAAATCGTGACCACCTCAATTACTGTTGTACTCTATAATTTCTACTGCAAAACAAAAATTTGGGATTTCAACTTTTGTATCTCCGTGTCACATCCCAAATGTTGTGTCTTTCAGTTCTACAATAGTTCATTATTGATATCTTTAACCTTTTCATCTCTCTCAGCTATCTTCATCTTCAATGATTCCACCATTGGTGATGGGGCACAAAGATCAACTAGAGCACTACTTAATGTGATTGCTTCCCGAGACATATTCTCTTTTCTTTTTGTGGACTTTTCCAAGTCATTTGAAGGAGTTTGGTTTGCTAGAATACCCTGACTTATATATTCACCCTTACCCATATTGTGAATTTTACCTCTATCCTGATCTTTGCCACCTTCTTTACTCTGACTTTCTATTTCCTTTTCAATTTCTATAATCTTGTATTTTGCTGCACTACCCTTACTTTTAGTAATAAATTTTATTTCCTTTTAAAGTTCTCTAATCTTCCCATTTGGGATGATAACTGTCATCTTTCTCTGATTCAACTTATTACCTTGGTTTCTATTTTCTTTCTTCAAACTGGTCACTGTGTTCTTATATTCTTCAATCTCTAAATTATTCTTCTCACATAGCTCTATCACTTTTTTTTCAAATTCAGTCTTAAAAATTAAAAAAAATTCCTCTTTCTTCTTCAAACTCTTTTTTTTTTAATTCATCCACAACCAGATTATTTGCAAGTTGCAATGGAGGTATATTCAAAACTTTCGATTTTCTTTTCATTTCTTCATGAATATTTGAAATAGTATTTTTATATGTAGCCAATGACATTTTGAACATTGCCTTGGCATCATCAATCCCCCTCTTACATTCCTATGTAATGTCGGATACCTTACTTCGTAATCCAACAATAACACAATCTTTTCCCTTTATTGTGTTGCTTGATTCTTCTTTTATCCTCACAGTTGTTGTTTGCAGACTTGCAATGTTCTTCAAGCATTCAATATTATCCTCATGCTTTAGTTCGCACTTTTCCTTCCAGTTTTACATAGAGGAAGAATCCTCCATTGAAAAAAGTCTATAATGCATCATTCTATCAAATGCCTAGAAAATGAATCTATTATCCAAAATGTATGTTAGACTATTCATATTTGAGCTTGGAGAGATAGAATCAATGCCCATAACATGGGAATTATAGTCAAGTAATTCCATTTTAGGAGGAATTCTATCAATTATAGTTTCTAAAGTAACAAAAATATTATCATTTACTGTTTCCATATAATGGTCCATACCTCCCTGATACTCAACTTTGTTCATAGATTCATGTAGTCTCTTAAATTTATAACGTTATCAATTTCATCTTGGGAAACTTTATCAGAACTGATTTTGACACCATCAACTACAGTCTATTCAAGTAATTCCTCAATGGGTTTCTTTATTATTTATCTCCTAATGCGGGTTTTAAGAGGGCTTGTTTGGTCATCAGATTGATATAAATCAATGATTTTCTGTAGTGTGCCCAAGAAACTGAACTTAATCTTCTTTTTTTAACTTTCTTCAAAAGAAGAATGTAAATTTTTAGGTAATAGATGAGGGACATTTACGACCCTTTATTCAACCCAATAAATAACTAGCCTCATGTAGTCACTAGAAATATTAGTCTTATCATGATTCATAATTCTCCTAAGGACAATTTGAATCAAATACTTGTATAGTCTTTGGGGAACATCTAACATTCTTAAACCGTTCATAGGAACATATACCTTTTGCCCACATATTTCATTGGCCATCTCAATATTTTTTTACCTTGGGGGTTCTTTTGGAGTTAAATGTTGCTCCCCCTATGTATGGAATTTGTGTTTCTCTTTCAAGAAAATCAACGTCCAGGTAAACGCTTTGGCTAAAATATTTAAGTTCCATAGCTATTTCATCATAGTTAGCTATGGCCATATTTATCTGATCATTTTCAAAATTGAAGGGTCCAAACATAAAGTCAAAAACCTCTTCTCTTCTAAGGATATTTAGCATACATGTTGGACAACTCATTGTGTATCTCCATGCATCAACACACTCCTGGAATTTGTTAACAACGAAATTTTCATCCTAGGAACTACTTGTTTCAACTGTTGCGTTCATGGTAGAGGATGCCCTTGTTTTAATTGTGACCATAGTTTTTTGAGGAATGCATGCTAACAAGAATGGACGATGAGGAATGGAATCCATGGAATGCACGCTCATGCTAAGGAAACCCTTGGCAGGAAATTGAATTTTTTTAAATGATTTAGGGTTATATTGGTATATTTTTCTGTAAACCACTTTTTTTAAGTAAAATAAATTAATATTTATAGACAAGATATAATTTATTAAAAATAACACTTTTACAAAACTTGGCGTGCATTTTTATAAGCACACTCAAGTATATTTGTAGCATTATTAAACAACGCACTTGGGATTTTTGAGAATTAATGAAAACTTTCCATCCTATAAAAGAGGGGAAGTAATCTGGGGTTTTCCCCGTGTGTTGTAACTTGGAACATAAAAAAATTATTGCCAGAATGTGTCAAGGTAATTTTGAAAGAAAAATTACAAACGTTGTTGACTATAACACAAACATACACACTCAATCTCAAATTAATGGTAATCAAGATATCTTGCATGCATTTATAATCAATCATAGGTGGGATACTTACAAGTACTTTGAGTTTCTAATATTATGGGACTCAGGAAACAACGCAACATGCAAGGCTAACTACATATGTGTGTTTCCAAACAACTTGTCAAACATGGGTTCAGGGTTGTTATAAGATATGCCATAGTATCATAAATCATACACAATGAATCATCATCTATTTTCATTCATTTTCCAATCAAAACCATTCATATGAGGTAAGGAAGAACCATTTAGGGTTTAGTCTAGCATAAGGATGCATAACATGTCAAGGGCGTGCATTTTTATAGTGCATATGTGCATTTGTATTTAACAAGGTTTGCATATTCCTCTGTACTATGTAAACATGCAATCCCATGCCACCAGCATGCAATTTCAACTTGAGACGTGCATTTATCCCTTACGGGACGTGCCTTTTCCTCAATACCTTGTTTTCATGGATTTTATGCATTTTTACGTTTTAGGGCGTGCATTTTTCACCATGGGGCATCCATAATTTATCTGAGGGAATGGATGCTTCATAAGCCTATATATACCTGGTATAATCATACCAATTTCACCATTGGGCATGCATTTCCCTTGGTCTAGCATGCATTTTAACATGGCCAGTTTCAAATTGAGATGTGCATTTTTTCCTTACAGGGCATGCATTTTCCTCAATACCTTGTTTTCATGTAATTTCATAAGGTCAACATACAATTACCAACATAAGGCATGCATTTTTATTCATAGGGCATGCATTTGTCATCTACCCTGTTTTCATGCATTTTATGCATTTTTCCTTTTTAGGGCATGCATTTTTCACCATTAGGAATGCATAGTTTATGTGAAAGAATGGATGTTTCATAAGCCTACATGTTCCTGATATAATCATACAAATTTCACCATTGGGCATGCATTTCCCTCGGTCGGGCGTGCATTTCAACAAGGCTAGTTTTAACAATTTGACCTCTTTGTTTTACAAGGCAATTTTTACCCTTTATGCATAGTAGAAGGTTTTTTGTCTAAAAAATTCCCACTATGTCCTCTAAAATGCAAGTCTAAGGTAGAAAATATTTTATGCCTTATTGTAGGATGGGTATGTTACAATTTCCCACCCATCCAATACTCATTGTTTCCATTACCGATTTTTCAGAAAATAATGGAAGCATTAATTAGGTTTCAGTTGTTGCACAAAACCCTATTTCAACATTGTTATAGTCTCCACATCTAAAAATGCACACTCAAACATAAGAAATACATATTTTTCTTTTAAACTCTAATTTCTTCCCTTGTGCAAGATGTTGGACAACTGAAGGGGTGGGGGGGGGGTGAATCAGTTGTTACTATGCTTAAACAATTATGCTCATTTAAAATTCTTTACAGAACACTCAATGATGATCACAATAATGAAGGGAAGTAAGCAATAGAATATTCAACATCAATCACACACATGAAACATACAGAGACAGATATTTCCTGAAGAAAACCATAAAGGGAAAAACCTCTTCTTCTTGATATGATAAGTAATCTTTATTTTCTGTACATTATCATTCTTAGGAGAACCAAATCCCTTTGAGGCTACACATCTGTTTTACAAGCTACAACTTGTTGAGAGCACCAACTCTCTGGTTTCTCTAGCACCCACTAGAGGGAAGCACCAACTCCTTGGTTTCTCTAGAACCCACTAGAAGGAAGCACCAACTCCCTAAGTGTTCCAACACCAATTGGATGGAAGCACCAACTTCCAGTCACACAAGCATCAACTTGTATAGCAGAGAACAATAGTTCTCCCTTGCACCACCCTACCACCCTGGTTTTTCTGAATTCAACCAGATGGAAGCTACAACTCCCTATGTTCAAGAACCCACTTGAAACTTTCGAGGAAAATAGTCCTCCCAACCACCCTGAAATATAAATCTTTGCTTTTCATAAATTTATCAGAGTGATACAATATTTATCAATGGCTTACCAGTCTAATCATTGTTCTGCTACACTGATATGCTTTGCCTACATCAATGTCTTCCTACACGCATGCCTTACATCTTATGTTCTTTTGCCTTTTATGCTCCATACGCCATGTCCATTCTATGCGCTTTGCTTCTTCTATTCATTTTAGCTGCTGCACACAACTTTCTTCTACTTGCATGAATCACTCTCAATAGAAGCAACCATATCTTATCTGTTCTGCATTTATTTATCATGCCAAGTCCTCTGCCAAATCATCCATGCAACTCATTGTCTTCTTTGGCAGTTATACTGAGTTTGTTTTTCATCAGTGGCTTATCCTGAGATTCTTTTCCTTCTCTAGCAGTGTGACACTTCATCTTCTTTGTCATAGTTTCTCTTGTCCTCTCTGTTGCGATTACAAACTTCGACACTTTTTCATCTGTCAATTGTCTCTATGATCAGTCTTCATTCCACTGGTAGTTACCTCAAGACTCTTCATCTCCTTTGGCGATAACCTTGAAGCTCCTCGAGTTCTCTGGTCGATATAATCACTCCATTTTGGAAGTTACAACCAGTCAATTATGGATTCTTTGGCTTCTAAGCCCCTTCCTTTCACGTGACCATCGATGGTGACCAAACACCTATTCAAAAGGCACTTCCTGATCTCGGTCTTGTGAGTGCTAGCTCCATTTCTTGATATGACCTTGGACGATGGTCTCTCGTGACCAAATTATTTCGGGCGCGAGCTCTCTTCACGTTATTCCCCTATCGCATGTGACCTCGGGCTACGTCCATTCATAAGTTAACGATTGTGGTCACGTCCAAGATTGGTTTGGGATCAACCATTTTTGTCCCCTCAATCCACCTCTAGCTGCCACGTACCCTTTCTCCAAAACCGTGGTTTCAATTGCGGTCCGCTCGCAAAAAATTAAGACCCGAGCATGTTCTGACCCTGCAATGCGACGTGACCGTTGATCTCACGATCTTAACGGTGCTCCTTCAATCAATGGCTCCGATCTATCTTCCTTTCCCGCCTTCTTTCCTTTGTCCACACGTGATCCTTAGTCTCAATGATCACGTGACATGTGGCCCTCCAAACCAATGGACGAGATCGATTTCGCCTTTCGGTCTTTGGGAGTTTCGATTCTCAAAATTCGCTTGCTCCCAGAGAATTTCACCCGAAGTCCACGATCCAACGATGCGTGTCCCTTTTGGATCGATGGTCACAATCGCTTTGGGTATTTGGGGTTCAATAATCTCAACTCTCAACTTTCTTTCATCCTTCCTTTGCTTTTTCCTGGAGTTGACAATCTCTTGACATATGTCCTCTTTAATCCAACGACTATCCTCTACTCCAGAACTTCGGCCTTCGACAATCTCAAACCTTTCTCGTTCGCATTTTCCTGGAGTAGTTTCGCCCAAAGTTTACGATTCATTGGCACGTACCCTCTTGCACGATCAATGATCATAAGTGAATTTCACACTTCAGAACTTTCAGCTGATCGCTGCTTCATTCTCCTCTGGAGAGGTCACCTGCTGAGTAAGTCATAGGCGGTAGAAACCGCTTGTTGTCGGTTAACAGTTCCACTTACACTGTCCTTCCACTGTACTAGATCAATGATTGATAATGCATCCGAAGTGATCTTCAGATCGGACGACTAGTATCCACTTCAGGACTTAGGGCATCTGCTGGTGGTAAAACTCCCAGAGTGACATCACTTACTTATGTCACTTGATGACGTTTCATGAGCCTAGTAGCTGCCACACATCACTCATATTTATGATTTTCATGTACCTGAAGTGCCGAATCAACTTGACACTTGTCATTGTCTGATTGTGATGCAGGAGCATCTCTCCATGCAGCCAACCAGCCATCCAACCACGTCAGCGCACATGCATTCAGATGCTGAAAGGGAGGTGCAACCTCAGTTCAAATTTGTATTGAATGTAAATTAAATGTGCTTAGGCTGTTGAGCCATGGAAGCCGTGCCTTTGTGCAAGCATTAGATAAGATCGGCTTTAATGCCAAGAATGGCTGAGATCTAGAGCCGATCCTGGACTAGACAACCCATTCATTGTAATTGAATGTAATTTAATAGAGTAGGTGAACCTGGAGGAATGAGCCCTCAGGTAAAAGAGATTTTCAGATCTCATTTTGAGTTAGTCTGGTAGAATTGAGGAGAGCCAGAAGAGCTCGAGAACACTTTGTAAAATACAGGCATTTTCCATTTTAATATAACAGAGCAGTTTTTCCTGCACATGTTCTGTGTCATATGAATGTCTGTATATGTTCCTTTTATTTTGTACATGTATGCTGTGGTTGTATGTTTGCAGAGAGGTGTGTTTGATTTTAGGTTGAGGTCTTTGAGGTTTCATGCCATGAGGGCGTGACAGAGTGCTGTAGAATCTAAATACTGGTGCATGAGTGCACTTCTGAACTCTGAGGAGTCAGACGAAGATGTGTTGAGGCACAACACTGAAGTCAACAACTTTGGAGGAAGACCTCAAGGTTGCTGAACACCTTGGAGGCAAGGCTGTATAGCTGAAACACAGTTGCAGACAGAATCACCGAGGATTCTATAGGAGCTCTGCCAAGTGGGCATTGAGCGCATGCACGAGGTGGAGAAGAAGAACTCTGCTGTGAGTTCAGAAGAAGACCAGAATCGTTGAAGGTTCTGAGAAGCTCTTCCAGGAGGGCATCGAGTGAAGTGCATGAGTGCACAAGGGGAACATAACTGCTGAACGTTCTATGGAGAAGAGACTCCGCCAGGAGGGCGTCGAGAAAGTGTGCAAGCAGGCACAGAAGGAAAGAACTCTTGGAGTTTTGAAGCTGAACGAAGAGTCCGCTAAGGGACCTTTGCTGGGTTGCTGAATACCCTGGAGTACTCAAGAAGAGGTTTGAGAAGAAAGGATAGCCAGGAGGGAATCCAATTCATTCTCCATCTATGGGAGGAGGAAAGAAGACAAAATCCCCCAAGGGGTCTGAGTACTCATAGAAGCTCAGGATAGATAGCGCTTTGCGCGCAATGACTCTGCAGGGGCGCAGGAGTCATAGAATCCTTCGAGGGTTCGAAAGGAGAAGCAAAGCTCAGGAGAGAGAGTGCTTTCACATGCAGAGTTGAGCTGTAAGGAGTGTAGAGGCTGAAGGACTCGTTGGAGGAGTTCAGAGTTTATAAAATCTCAGGAGGAACAACGCCCTTATATGTGCAGGAAGCTCAGGATTGAGGAGCTTAGGAGAAACCGTGTGGTGTATGCATAAAAGACTCTACAGGAGGTAGAGATCAAATCTTCAGAGATCTGGAGAACGAGCTCAGGAGGAGTTAGCGTTTATACATGCAGCGGGACTCAAAGTTGACGAGCTCGTCGGAGAGAAAAGAAGCAAAGGCCAAGACCTTTGAAAGACTGAATTCCTTATAAGAGCAGAGAAGAAAGTGCAGAAGCTCGAGGGAGCACAACAACTGTCAGATCGACCTAAAGAGAATATATCTGGACCGTTGGATTTCCATGTCCAATAAGGTGCACAGGAGAGCGCACAGGACAGATGATCTGAGCCATCAGATCTGGAGGAGAAATCCCGTCATCCGTTGGATCAGGAGAAGTAGCGCATGGTTTAATATCGAGAGGAGGAGCACACAAAAGAGCATATCTGGGCCATCAGATCTGAGCAGGAATCCCGCCAGCCATCAGATCTGTGGAAGCTGCACGAGTGCTAGCAGTCGGGATTTTGGCCATCGGGAAATCGGAGTTCACGGGGGCATGTGAATCGTGACGTCGCAAGTGCCGAAACTACGATGGGGTAAGGTAATGATCACGGGTAACGGTCACGTGGACCAGGGTATAGCTGGTTAGGGATAAAGGCGGAAAGGCGCTCATCGCGAATCGAGGATTAGAGAGTGCAGTGACTCTCGACAGCGTAAATGCCGAAACCCCGAAATCCTGATACAAAGTCGGGGAAAGGTCACGATTTATGTAGAGGCCGTGAAGGGTAAAGAAGGACCTGTGGATTGGGATTTTTCACAGTGATTCCAGCAGGAATCTAAGGAGCTGCTTCGGCTCAGATGAGAGGAATTTGAACGATCCTGAGAGCAGGCGAGTTGGAGGTGTACAAACACCCTCGTTTGCATCAAGTGGTATCAGAGCTGATATCTTGTCTGTATATTTCAGACAGGAGGAGAAAGAAGAACTGAAGCACTCTGATACACATCAAGTGGTATTAGAGTGAGTTCTTATCTGTATATTTTAGGCAAGGGGAGAAAAGAGAAAGCAGGTGAAAGAAGACAGAGTTACTGAGGACTCTGTGAGGACTTGTTTGCAGATAGGCAACAATCCATTGACAGTCAGCAGGACTGTAGAAGGAAGCTGAGCACTCAGGACTGTAGGAGTGACAGCAACAGATCTGTTAGAGAGGGAGATAGACACAGCAAGATGGCTACTGAAGGCCACGAAAAGAGAAGCAAGGCATAAAATCTTGAAGAGGAAGCAAAAATGGATAGAGAGCTCTATGAATTAAAGGCAGACATAGAGGAGTTCGAACTACGGATAAGGTAGGATAGGAGGAGGAGACGAATGCATGAATTTCCCATGAAGAAGGGAAAGGTGAAATGGCCAATCAGGGAGCTGATGGTCAGGAGACAGCGTAGGCTGTTGAGAAAATGGTTGAGGTATGTTGAAAACCTCAAGGTCACAGAAGAAGAGATGATTGATCACTGTTGGCCAGAGACTGGAAAGAGTCTCGATGATTGGGATGATGAAGAAATTGAATTGAGATCGACTGATGATCTCAAGAACTGCCAGGAGAGCAGAGAAGAAGAAATTCCAGTTTGCCATGAGGGCAACGAGTTGAGATCAGTTGAGGATCTCACAGACTGTCAGGAGGACAGTTGAGGAATTTCAATTTTCCAGGAGGGCAACGATAAGAGATCGCTGAGGGATATCAAAAACTTCCAGGAGGGTAGAGATGAAAATGCGAGGCCATATGAAGGTCTCATGGACCCGAGGAAGAGTTAAATTCAGTAGGGAGTGCTGATGAAGATGGGATCGGTTGATCTCATGGTATGCCAGGGAAGTAGCAGAGAAATCCCATATTGCCAAATGGGCAGGGATGAATTGATGAGCCAGATTGAGGGTCTCATGAATTCAGAGATGAATTTGGATCAGCAGGTGCAGCTGACAGAGGAGAAGGAAGATCAGAATAAGCTTCTAATGATTGGGGGAATACAATTATTCCTACCATGTGCCCGGTAGGAGATAGAAATTAGTGTTGCAGATGTAGCGACAACAGAGGAATAGTCACAGCTGATGATGACTGTCCAGGGCGAATTGGTGCAGACTGCCTGAGCAGAAGAAGGAAAAGAGAATGAGCATTCCAAGGAATGGCTCAATAACTTCAGCTAGGAAGCTGGAAAGAAAGAATCTGTAGCACTGAAGCTAGCAGCAAAAGAAGCCGAGGAGCGAGCAGATAGAATTATCACTCCATGGGAGATGGAGCTAGAAATGCTGGAGGACTGGTTGAACAATCCAGGACCAGCAAGAAAACTGGCAGAATTTGAGCTGTCAGAGAAGAGGATGACTGAGCAGCAGGCCAGTCAAAAAGAGACTGCAGAGCTAAAGTCTGCAGCAGAGTGGCAACTTGAGGCCACAGATGAAAATGAAGAAGAAGAAGATGAAGAAGATGGCATGGGAGATCATAGCGATCTTCCTGATGGAAAAAAAATTTTGCAGCTGAGGAGACTGCAACGACAAAGCCAGCCATTCCAACAGCTGAACTAAGAGATAGAGGACATCAGAAGGCTGATGTTGAGATCATCAGAACTTGCCAGCAAGGAGCAGCTGGGCAGAAGGAATGCAACAACGACAGCAGCAACAACAACGCAGCAGAAGCAGCAGGAAGATGGAGCGGATGGACAACTCCACAGATTCATTTGGGATCCAGGAGGATTCCCACAGCTACAGGGGAAGCACATGAGCAGGAGCTCATGAATTTTGCAGCTGTGGAGTATGATATAGGAGCATCTCTCCATGCAGCCAGCCAGCCAGCCAGCCATGTCAGCGCGCATGCATTTAGATGCTGAAAGGGAGGCGCAGCCTCAGTTCAAATTTGTATTGAATATAAATTTAATGTGCTTAGGCTGTTGAGCCATGGAAGCCGTTCCTTTGTGCAGGCATTAGATAAGATCGACTTTAATGCCAAGAATGGCTGAGATCTAGAGCCGATCCTGGACTAGACAACCCATTCATTGTAATTGAATGTAATTTAATAGAGTAGGTGAACCTGGAGGAATGAGCCCTCAGGTAAAAGATATTTTCAGATCTCATTTTGAGTTAGTCTGGTAGAATTGAGGAGAGTTGGGAGAGCTCGAGAACACTTTGTAAAATACAGGCATTTGCCATTTTAATATAACAGAGCAGTTTTTCCTGCACATGTTCTGTGTCATATGAATGTCTGTATATGTTCCTTTTATTATGTACATGTATGCTGTGGTTGTATGTTTGCAGAGAGGTGTGTTTGATTTCAGGTTGAGGTCTTTGAGATTTCATGCCATGAGGGCGTGACAAAGTGCTGCAGACTTTGAATACCGGTGCATGAGTGCACTTTTGAACTCTGAGGAGTCAGATGAAGATGTGCTGAGGCACAACACTGAAGTCAAAAACTTTGGAGGAAGACCTCAAGGTTGCTAAACACCTTGGAGGCAAGGCTGTGTAGCTAAAACACAGTTGCAGACAGAATCACTGAGGATTCTGTAGGAGCTCTTCCAAGTGGGCATTGAGAGCATGCACGAGGTGGAGAAGAAGAACTCTGCTATGAGTTCAGAAGAAGACCAGAATCGCTGAAGGTTCTGAGAAGCTCTGCTAGGAGGGCATCGAGTGAAGTGCATGAGTGCACAAGGGGAACATAACTACTGAATGTTCTATGGAGAAGAGACTCCGCCAAGAGGGCACTGAGAAAGCGTGCAAGTAGGCACAGAAGGAAAGAACACTTGGAGTTATGAAGTTGAACGAAGAGTCCGCTAAGGGACCTTTGCTGGGTTGGTGAATACTCTGGAGTACTCAAGAAGAGGCTTGAGAAGAAAGGATAACCAGGAGGGCATCCAATTCATTCTCCATCTGTGGGAGGAGGAAAGAAGACAAAATCCCCTAAGGGGTCTGAGTACTCATAGAAGCTCAGGACAGATAGCGCTTTGCGCACAAGGACTCTGTAGGGGCGCAGGAGTCATAGAATCCTTCGAGGGTTAGAAAGGAGAAGCAAAGCTCAGGAGAGAGAGTGCTTTCACGCGCAGAGTCGAGCTGCAAGGAGTGAAGAGGTTGAAGGACTCGCTGGAGGAGTTCAGAGTTTATAAAAGCTCAGGAGGAAAAACACCCTTATATGCGCAGGAAGCTCAGGATTGAGGAGCTCAGGAGAAACTATGTGGTGTAAGCGTAAAAGACTCTACAGGAGGTAGAGATCAAATCTTCAGAGATCTGGAGAACAAGCTCAGGAGGAGTTAGCGTTTATACACGCAGCGGGACTCAAAGTTGAAGAGCTCGTTGGAGAGAAAAGAAGCAAAGGCCGAGACCTTTGAAAGACTGAATTCCTTCTAAGAGCAGAAAAGAAAGCGCAGAAGCTCGAGGGAGCACAACAGCCATCAAATCGGCCTAAAGAGAATAGATCTGAACCGTTGGATTTCCACGTCCAGGAAGGTGCACAGGAGAGCGCACATGACAGATGATCTGAGCCATCAGATCTGGAGGAGAAATCTCGTCATCCGTTGGATCGGGAGAAGTAGCGCACGGTTTAACCTCGGGAGGAGGAGCGCACAGAAGAGCAGATCTGGGCCGTCAGATCTGAGCAGGAATCCCGTCAGCCGTCAGACCTGTGGAAGCTGCACGAGTGCTAGCAGTCTGGATTTTGGCCATCGAGAAATCAGAGTTCTCGAGGTCATGAGAACCGGGGTCTCGAAAGTCTCGAAATCTCGAGAGTTAATCTGAGCCGTCCATCTGAGGGACAAGTGTTGGAGATCAAGGCGCCATCGGAGTTGGATGCATTGGGAAATCGGAGTTCCCAAGGACAAGAGAACTGGGACTTTGAAAGTCTCGAAATCCCGACGAAATCGGGATCGTCAGTTGAAGGGACGCGTGGCAATCATCTAGTGCCACCGAAGAAAACCCGACAGGGAGGCTTCGTCGGCATATCGGGAATCGGGATATCGGGGATCCTGGGGACAAGTGTTTTATGCATTGTGAAATCGCGATCCGCGAAACCCTGATCAGTGGGGGCCAGCTGTCAGTACAACATCGAAAGAGGATAGAGCTGTAGGGAAGACACGTGTTAGACATCTGGAGGAGGTCGGGGATCGACATATCGCGAGTCCCATAGACAGGCGCACTTTGACGTTGGAAACTCCGTAGCCTCGACGGGATAAGGTAGCGGTCACGGAGGCCGGTCACATAAGCCAAGGGCTGAGCCCGAAGGGCCAGCACGTGGAGGAGCTCATCGCGAATTGGAGAATCACGAGTCACGGGGGCATGTGAATCATGACGTCGCAAGTGCCGAAACTCCGATGGGGTAAGGTAATGATCACGGGTAACGGTCACGTGGACCAGGGCATAGCCGGTTAGGGCTAAAGGCGGAAAGGCGCTTATTGCGAATCAGGGATTAGAGAGTGCAGTGACTCTCGACAGCGTAAACTCCAAAACCCCAAAATCCCGATACAAAGTCGGGGAAATGTCACGGTTTATGCAGAGGCCGTGAAGGGTAAAGAAGGACCTGTGGATTGGGATTTTTCACAGTGATTCCAGCAGGAATCTAAAGAGCCGCTTCGGCTAAGATGAGAGGAATTTGAACGATCCTAAGAGCAGGCGAGTTGGAGGTGTACAAACACCCTCGTTTGCATCAGATTGCGCCACATCTCCTTGCTGACGTAGTCTTGCTGATGTGGATCCTCATTCATTTCGGGACTTCAACCTTCGGGACTTCGGGTATTTCGACTTTTCAAGTCGCCAATTTTTCCAAAGTGAGAATCCCTGAACAATAACCTCCTCGCAACTTGATGGGTGTTATATATGCACTAAAAACACAGTAAAAACCCTCAATTAAATTGTCAACCCGGGGTAAGTAAACTTAGAGTTGTAGCAAAATATATGCCAAAGGTAGAAGGCCTGGTAGGAGTATAGTCTAACTAATGAAGGTAGCTATCTAAGGCTAATCTACTCAATCAAAAATATCTAATGTGAAAACCCTATTAAGCAACTTGAAACTAGGTAACCTAAGTACTTTTGGTCCAAGGATCGGTGCATAGTTCTAAGAAGACAAGTAAAAACCCTATGTAAAGCAAACTAGTTCATAACAATAAGAAAAAACAACTATCTAAGGATATCAATAAGCAAATGAAAAAAGAAAACTATTTTAACTTGCCAACCTATATTCAATGAGTAACTACCCTATGAAAGCAAGTAAATAAAAAGCAAGCAAAGACACCTAACTAACCTATGAAAGCAAGTAAACAAGCAAGCATAGACATCTAACTAACCTATTAAAGAAAATAGACAAAGACAACTAACTAACCTATTAAAGAAAGTAAGAAACTAACTACTCTAAGATAACTTCTACTGCAAGTAGTCAAATTGAAACTTCTCATTGAACAACTATCTAGCCTAAGAGGCAAGTGGACTAAATTCTTAATTCAAAACTATTTCTAATTCATGAAAGGAAATCTATTTAATTGAAAGCAAGAAGGACTAACAAATAATCTTGAAACTATGATAAGAAAACTACTATCCGATCTATCAAAGAAAAGACTATCTACCCTACAACAACATTTAAACTATCTTTTAAACTATGAAAGCAAGAAACTATATCTTTTCTGATCTATGAAAACATGAAAACTATCTCTTTTAATCTATGAAAGCAAGAAAACTATCCTTTAACCTATGAAAACTCAAATATAGTGTTGGTGGTTGTGTGAATGTCTCCGGTGTCGTATGATATCTCGATGACACTTGACAACAAAGGACAATTCAAGCAGTATAAGCTCAACACTGATCTCAATGGCAAAGTGAAAGGTATGGATTAAACAATCCAAGGAGAGTTTAGCCATGACAAAACCAATGTTAAATACCCTGCATATTCATGTATAAACCATCAACAACATAACGAGATCATCGTTATACTTCTATACTACATAAGCAAAGCTAGATTCAACCATTAACTAAGAAATATAATTGCAATTTAATTCTAGGAAAGGAAATTACATAAATGAAACTATGCTACATCTATTCTAACAATTCAAAGTTCAAACTACAATAAGAAAGTGCTTGAAAACAAAAATTAAAACATGACATTAAAAGTAAGCTGACAACTCCATTAATCAACAACTAATTAAACAAGATCTATATAAAAATGAGATAAACAAGCTATAATGAAAAACTGGAATTAACTCTATCCATCCATCAAATCCTTGTCGAAGATAACTCAAATTAAAACTCTATTCTATTCTATATAAAACTCTGTTTTAAACTTGACTATAAAATCATAAAAGAAAGCATAATCTAATATCTAATTGCGCATGGGGTTAGTCTAGGGATTTGCAAATCCATTCCTAATCTATAAGATCAATTCATGCTAGCACAATTCTTCATTCTAACCTGCAACAAAGAATCAAAGTAATTAAACTACAACAACAAACTAATTAACACAATAAAAATGCATGTACAGAAAATAAAGAGAACAACTAAACTATAAAATGCATAAACAACACAAAGACAGTTACCAGACTGTTGGTTCCCCCCCCAGCAAGTCGTGGTCACTCTCTAAAAGCACACCATGAACTCAGCAGGTCAAATTCACCATGAAAACTCAAAAGCATAGTTCTTGTATAATCTGGCAATGTAAAATAGAAAAACAGAGTAAAACCATTTTTCTGTCTATCAAACTAACAATTCTAATGCTTTACAATCATCTGACCACCTTGGTGGTATTTATAATGTTTACAGACCAAGTGGTTGACCATAGGAGGGTCGAACCACTTCTAAATTCGGCATTTTTCATTAAATGGTTTCCTAACTGATAAAATAGAGCGAGCCAATAATCGCTCAGCTGAACAACCAAAACTGAGTTGTCAGGAGCTCAATAGCTGGAGGGGGCAAGCATAAACAAAACCCACATTCCCGATTCGCCCATCATTGGCTGCCAATACCATAACTGCCAAGTTGCCCTCCGTTTTTGTGCAACACAGTGTTGGAAAGAGTGCCGGATCGGGTATCGGAACGAGTGTTGGAAGGAGTGTTGGATCAAGTGCAAGATCAAGTGCTGGAAGCAGAAATATGGTACATTTTTTCCCTGTAACATAAAAAACGTGAATCAGATCCTTGGAAATGTAAAAACATGATGAATTATACTCGATACAATCATTAAACATGAATCATACGTACCTTATGTCAATCATACCATTTTAACATAAAATTCTTCAAAAAGCTCCTTTAAAAGATAAAAAACACATATGTACATGCGGCAAATGTGTATAATAACCATCATAAAAGTGATCATATCTCGGGCCCAACATTACCCCCACACTTATGATTTTGCAGGTCCCACTGCAAACAAAAATAAGTTACCCCTCGTGACTAGGCTTGTTGAGGAGGATCAGCTTTAGAAGCCTCTCCTTCTTGCTATGAAGACTTAGCCTTGTGCCTCTTGTGTTGCTTCCACTGTGCTTTGAGGCTGCGGTTGGATTTGGTCATCTCATCGACCAATCGTTGAAGAAAATTAACTTTTGTTTGAAGGACTGCATTTTCATGATGAAGGTGTGTATCTATTGTCTTCCTTTCCTCCAAATGTTGGAGAAGCTGATGGTTTTCCTTTTGTAGATCCTCTATGGTTGGGGCAGAATCGGTGATCTCTGAGGAAGGCTTAGATCCTTTGAGGGATGTGGATAATCTATCCGTTTTAGGATCTAGCGTAGGCATGGGTGAAGTAGGAGTGATGGGAGATCGGTAAGGTGAGGTAGGTTCTGGTTTTGTTTTCCTTAGTGGCTCTAATCCATCTGCGGAAACTTCCCTAGGTTTCTTGTGAGGGCTCTCAAGGTTGGAGGACACTTGTATAGGGTCCGAAGAAGGTGGACGTTTTGCATAGGGCTTGGTTCTTGTGCTCCCGATACTCTTCCGAAAGGTTCCTTTACTAAATCGATTGGCTCCCCTCTTGTTTTTGGGAATGATGGGAAAGTCTTGCTGCATTACTTCTTGGATATTTTTAGGTGTAGTATCAATAGAGAGTGAAGGCATTGGGGGGTTAAAAATAGGCTTCTTTTGGTCTTTGCTCTTGGTCTTTTAACCCGATGAAGAAGTAGGGATATCAACAAGATTTTAGTATTGTTCTAGCAAAGAGAGCGTTTGTGCAAGGGGGTTTGGAGTTCTTGGAGAGCAATGTTTGGATGGAGAGATAGTTTTTAGGCTAAGTGGATTTTTGCTAGTCTTAACTTGCAAGTGAGGGTTTGCAAATTAGTAGATAAAGGCATCCCAATTTTGCGCCTATTTCTCTAGTTTGGCAAGAACGCAGAGTTTGATCAAGCCATGGTGGAAGAGACTATTGTGGGGGTTAGTCACATTCTTCCTCACTTGAGAGGACATCTTCTCCAAGCTTTTGAGAAAATAGAAGGGGAAGTTCAAAGGTTTGTTAAACAAAAAATGAGCCAACAATCTGAAATGACAAGCTTTGAAGGTGGAGTATCTAACTTTACATGTAATTAATCTTGTGATGATGATGAGGGGATTGATCAATTCCACCTTTATCCACTCCTAAGAATACCCTTTTTCTCCTGAAATTCTCTCGAATTCGGGCTTAAACATTCTGTTATAACTTGAGCTTGGCAATTGGTGGTTTTTGAACCATCTATATCCCATCCTTGGGAGCTTTGTAGCTGCAGCAATGGACTCTTCTAAAACTTCAAAGGTAAGAGACCCTACATATGGTGTCTTACCATTGAAACCGACTACAAATTGCATGAAGAGACCATCATCGTGGCCCTGCAAGCTAGATAGAAATGACCCCCAACTTGCGTGCAAAAACACTTCTTTGCACTGTGCAAATTTGGGAATGGAAAACAAGTTTGCATAGGAGGAAGGTTCGTATCTCCTGGGCATTGTGACAGAGGTAAAATTAACCAAGAAAGGGCACGAACAGACCAAGAGATGGCACGAATTGGGCACAATCTAAGCACGATTTGAACAGGGAACGAATTGGCAGAGGTTGGGCGCGATTCCTTAATGCAAGGTAGAGAAAATGGCAAGGGAAAATGGAGATAATGGTTGCCCAACCCGATTTTGAATGCGCTTATGGTGGAGTATGTTGCACACATTGTTGGTTGTGGAGCCTGATTATCTTCCTGATTCAGAGGTCTTTTACTTTCAGCTGTGTTTATACCCCATGAAATATTTAAACCCCAGAAGTATGTACACTCTTCCACGCGGGGCAGTGCAGAAGGGGGGTACCCCCTCTGCAGGGTCCAGGGGGGCTATCCCCCCGGATGGGGGGTCTGGGAGCAAGCGGGGGTTCAGGGGCGAAGCACCCAAAGGAAAATTTGCCTTGTAAATGTATATTGTAATTTCATTGTAAATTTGGACCGTTCATTATAAGGTCGTAGATCTAACGATAGAGATTATGTTAGGGTTTTTTGCCCTAGAAGGCAACCGTCTTTTATGAGGGAAATGTATTGCGGCTATGGTTGATGGCAAATATTGTATTATGAGATAGGAGACTGTGAGAGAAAGAAGAGAAAGTTACAGCAGGTTTGTTGTAGGTTGTATCCCTTCATATGATGGATAATAATAAAGGAAGGACCTGGCAATTTCTCTAGTGGACGTAGCCCACACTGGGTGAACCACGTAAATCTGGGTCTCTATTGTATTGTGTATCTTCTATGTTTTGTTTCCGCATTTGTTTTATTTTATTGCTCCACGGTCCTGTTTTTTCTAACAACTGGTATCAGAGCGAAAGGTAACTCGCAGGAAAAGAGGGTTCCTGGTTCGAGTGGAGGCAATGTCCAAAGATAGAAAGTTTAGGGTCGAGAAATTTAATGTCCAAAACTACTAGTTATGGAAGATGCAGATGGAAGACTATTTATATCATAAGAATCTATTCCTACCATTGGGCGGAATAACAAAGAAGCCGACGGCTACGAAGGACGAAAGAATGGGAGATTCTTGACAGAAAGGCTCTAGGAACGATACGGCTGAGCCTGGCAGCGTCGGTGGCTATCAATATTTAGAAAGAAAAGACAACGAAGGGTTTGATGGATGCATTGGCCAAATTGTATGAAAAACCCTCGGTGTCCAATAAGGTATTTCTAATGAAGAGATTATTTAATATGAAGATGTCGGAAGGTGGGTCTGTTGCAGATCATTTAAATGATTTTAATACAGTTACTAATCAACTAAGTTCTGTAAAAGTGGACTTTGATGATGAGGTCAGGGCTCTTCTAATCTTGTGCTCATTGCTAGAAAGATGGAATGACTTGGTCATGGCTATAAGTAACTCTGTCTCTGGTTCAAATACTTTAAAATTTGATGATGTTGTTGGTGTTATCCTTAGTGAGGAAATGCGATGGAAAAGCACAGGTGAGACATCAGGAAATGCATTGAACATGGAGAACAGGGGAAGACAAAAGGATAGAGGAAGGGGTTTCGGGAACCGTGGGAATTCTAGGAAGGGCAGATCCAAATCCAGACTTGGAAAGATAGAGTGCTGGAATTGTGGGAAGAAAGGACATCTGAAGAAAGACTGCAGT
>JASDQU010102059.1:522366-544366 GCA_032191745.1 Picea mariana
AGGGAGGTATTCTTTATTGCCACACGAGCTCATCGAATATCTGCAATACATCATGACTTCACAACCAATGCTTCCAAGGCCTGTGGGTATCTCTCAAATAGCTTCAACATGTCACCATGACATCCACTACCTCACAATGCATATGTACCTCATCATGTGCACCCCTGTGAATTCACAGCCAATGCATCTAAGGCCTGTGAGTAGCTCTCAAATAGATACAACATGTCCCCAAGACATCCACTACCTCGAAATGCATTTGTACCTTGTCACGTGCACCCGTGTGACTTCACAACCAATGCATCCAAGGTGTGTGGGTAGCTCTCAAATAGCTACAACATGTCCCCAAGACATCCACTACCCCACAATGCATCTATACCTCATCACTCCCTCTAAAGGGGGACCACGCCAAGTTGTATCTCTTATTTTCCCAGGGCCTCCTCTGAGGGAGTTAAGTTTGGTCCCGCTCTAATACCATGTTGGTTTTTTCATAAGAGATGATATTATATGTGAATATATTATTACAATGATGAGTGTTCCATATATACAAAACATATGGTGACCATCCATGAAAGGATGCATCCCTTGGATAATAAAAAACTACATATTTATTATACATATATTTATACTTTGTATTATAAATATCATGTCATATATATATATATATATATATATACTTTGTATTATAAATATCATATATATCTGGAAGAATGTCTTCTCGATGTTGTTCAAACATCAACACAAAGAAGTGATAGGAGTGCCAGAAGTCACCTGGGAGAGAAAATAAAGTTGCATTCCCCCCGCAACCTGTAATTATTGAGCAACCATTTCAACAATGGGGTGTGGACATGATCGGGGAAATCAATCCCGACTCTTCCCAACTACACAAGTACATCTTAACAACTACTGACTATTTCACCATATGGAACAGAGTAATCCTCTTGAAGACTATCATTGAAAATCAAGTGACATCGTTCCTTGAATCTCATATTATCACCAGTTTTGGAATTCCTGAATCATTAGTTTTTCATAATGACAAATAATTTTCTGCTATGAAATTAACTAAATTTTCTCTTGAACGAAACATCAAAGTCAAATATTCAGCAAATTAATATCCATGGGGGAATGGGTTGAAAAAGTAAACTAATAAAAACCTCATTAAAATTCTCAAGAAGACTGTTAATGATCATCAAATGAATTGTCATCTAGCCCTACAAAATACCCTTTGGGCCAACATAATAACTCCCAAGTCATCTATCAATAATTCTCCCTTCTTTCTAGTCTACAGACAAGAGGCCACTTTTCCTACCCACACTTTTCTACCCTCGTTACAACTTGCTCAATCTTCCCAAGACTAGGCTTGCCCAATAGTGCAAGAAAGATTAAATACTAAAACTGGAGGAAGAGAGGGAAAGAGCCAAAATGAACCTAATACAATATCAATAAATAATAAAAAAATGGTTTGACAAGTGATGGGTGTTATATATGCACTAAAAACACAGTAAAAACCCTCAATTAAATTGTCAACCTGGGGTAAGTAAACTTAGAGTTGTAGCAAAATATATGCCACAGGTAGAAGGGCTGGTAGGAGTATAATCTAACTAATGAAGGTCGCTATCTAAGTCTAATCTACTCAAGCAAAACTATCTAATGAGCAAACCCTACTAAGCACCTTGAAACTAGGTAACCTAAGTACTTTTGGGCCAAGGATCGATGGATAGTTCTAAAAAACCCTACTTGAAGCAAACTATTTCATAACAATAAGCAAAAACAACTATTTAAGCATAATAAACAAATGACGAAAGCAGACTTCTTTAACTTGCCAACCTATATTCAATCAGTAACTACCCTATGAAAGCAAATAAATAAACAAGCAAGCAAAGACACCTAACTAACCTACTAAAGCAAGTAAACAAGCACACAAAGACAACTATCTAACCTACTAAAGCAATAGACAAGTAAGCAAAGACAACTAACTAACCTACTAAAGCAAATAGACAACTAACTACTGCAAGCAATCAAATTNAAACTTCTCATTGAACAACTATCTAGCCTAAGAGGCAAGTGGACTAAATTCTTAATTCAAAACTATTTCTAATTCATGAAAGGAAATCTATTTAATTGAAAGCAAGAAAGACTAGCAAATAACCTTTAATCTATGATAAGCAAAGTGTTCTCTAACCTATCAAATCAAAAGACTATCTATCCTACAACAACAATAAAACTATTTCATAAGCCATGCAAGCAATAAACTATATCTTCTGATCTACAAAAGCAAGAAACTATCTTTTCTGATCTATGAAAACAAGAAACTATTCTTTTAACCTATGAAAGCAAGAAAACTATCCTTTAACCTATGAAAACAGGAAAACTATCTTTTAACCTATGACAATTCAAATATAATGTTGGTGTTTGTGTGAATGTCTTCGGTGTTGAATAATATCTCGGTGGCACTTGACAACAAAGGACAATTCAAGTGGTATAAGCTCAATACTGATCTCAATAGCAAAGTGAAAGGTATGGATTAAACAATCCAATGAGAATTTAGCCATGACAAAAACAATGCTAAATACCCTGCATATTCATGTATAAACCATCAACAACATAACGAGATCATCATTATACTTCTATACTACATAAGAAAAACTAGATTCAACCATTGACTAAGAAATATAATTGCAATTTAATTCTAGGAAAGGAAATTACATAAATGAAACTATGCTACATCTATTCCAACAATTCAAAGTTCAAACTACAATAAGAAAGTGCTTGAAAACGGAAATTAAAACATGCCATTAAAAGTAAGCTGACAACTACATTAATCAACAACTAATTAAACAAGATCTATAAAAAATGATATAAGCAAGCTATACTGAAAAACTGGAATTAATTCTATCCATCCATTAAATCCTTGTCGAAAAGAACCCAAATAAAAACTCTGTTCTAATCTAATTAAAACTCCATTTTAAACTTGACTATAAAATCATAAAAGAAATCATAATCTAATATCTAATTGCGCATGGGGTTAGTCTAGGGATTTGCAAATCCATTCCTAATCTACAAGATCAATACATGTTAACACATCTCATCATTCTAACTCGCAAAAGAGAATCAAAACAATTAAACTACAACAAACTAATTAACACAATAAAAATATACATGTACAGAAAAATAAAGAGAACAATTAAATCATAAAATGCATGAACAACACAAAGATAGTTACTAGATTGCTGGTGGGCCCCCCAGCAAGTCGTGGTCACTCTCTAAAAGCACACCACAAACTCAGCAGGTCGAATTCACCATAAAAACTCAAAAACCCAGTTCTGGTATAATCTGGCAATGTAAAAGCTCAAAACAGAGTAAAAACATATTTGTCCCTATCACACTGATGTATCTGATGCTTAATAACTATCTGACCATCCTAGTGGTATTTATAAGCTTACAGACCAAGTGGTTGACCACAGGAGGGTCGAACCACTTCTAAATTCGGCAAATTAAAATAAAAAAAATGCCCTAACTGATAAAATGGAGCGAGCCAATAATCGCCCTCTTGAACAACTAAAACTGAGTTGTCGGAAGCTCAGTAGCTGGAGGGGACAAGCATAAACAAAACCCATGTTCTCGATTTGCCCATTACTGGCCGCCAATACCATAACCGCCAAGTCGCCCTCCGTTTTTGTGCAATACACAGTGTTGGACAGAGTGCCGGATCAGGTACCAAAATGAGTGCTGGAAGGAGTGTCAGATCAAGTGTCGAAAGCAGAAACGTGGTGCGTTTTTTCCCTGTAACACCATAAAAATGTGAATTATCTCTTGGTAATCATAAAACGTGATGAATTATACCCAATAATCACATTAAACATGAATCACACGTACCTAGTGGAGATCATACCGTTTTAACATAAAATTATTCAAAAAGCTCCTTCAAAATATGAAAAACACATATGTACATGCAACAAAAGTGTATAATAACCGTCATAAAAGTGATCATATCTCAGGCCCAACATTACCCCCACACTTAAGATTTTGTAGGTCCCACTGCAAACAAAACGAAATTACCCCTCATGACTCAGCTTGCTGAGGAGGATCAGCTTTGGAAGCTTCTCCTTCTTGCTGTGAAGACTTTTCTTTATGCCTCTCGTGTTGCTTCAGTTGCGCTCTGAGGTTGCGGTTGGATTTCAAGAAGCTTCTTGGATTTTTGTTCCGGTAAAGAAATGGCTTGTGCAGGAGGGTTTGGAGTCCTTGGAGAGTGGGTTTTGGATGGAGAAATAGTCCTTAGATCTGATTTCTTTTTACTATCCTTGATTGTCAAGTGAGGGTTTTCAAATTGATAAATGAATGCATCCCAAGTTTGCCCCTGTTTTTTTCCAATTCGGCTAAAACAATAAGTTTGATAAGGCCATGGTGAAAGAGGCTGTTGTGGGGGTTGGTTACATTCTTGCTCACTTGAGAGGACATCTTATCCAAGCTCTTTAAAAAGTATAAGGGAAAACTCAATTCTTTATTGAAAGTGGGCTAATAATCGAAAATGGAAAGCTTAAAAAACAAAGTATCTACCTTCACTATGTCAACAAGACATTGAAGGCACCATTGCGACAAGATTTGAAAAGGACAGAGAGTATTGTCTTGGAAGAGTCAATGGACACCTGAAGATGCTCCTGAAAAAGGCCAACATGAACATCAATCTTCAGAGACACATGGCCAGGAACTACTACATCAGAAAATGGATCAGGAAAAGTCACAAAACATGTTCTACAAGACCACGCTGCGCTTTTGACTCTGTTTTTGGTCATCATTTTAAAAAGAAGTTTTTGACCACATAATGATGAATTTTGGAAAACCAAAGGAGGTTATTTATAATGACAAACCAAATCACAATAACCTCTTTCAATTTTTACACAAGTATCATATATTGAGAGATATTCAACTTTCTTGGAGACCTATTTCAAAAAATAAAATTTTCCAATTTAATTTCTTGTTTTAGTCATTATTTTCAAAACAGGTTTTTGGCCAAATAAAGATGAATTTTGGAAAACCAAAGGAGGTTTTTTCTAAGGACATACCAAATAATAATAACCTCATTCAATATTTACACATGTAGCATATAGTGTGAGATATTCAACTTTCTTGGAGGCCCATCTCAAAAAATCAAATTCTCCAATTTAATTTTCTGTTTTAGTCATTATGTTGTGGCACATATTCCAAAAACATGAGAATTAATTTCACAAAACTGAGAGAGGTTTATCTTAAGAAATACCGTATCTACAAAAAACTCTCATATGTTTGTAAAATGTGTTATGGTTAAAAAGTTGTAGCCCCATATTTGACCCCTATTTTTCTGTTGCGCTTTTGTCACAGTTGTTGCGCTTTTGGACAATTTGTTTTCAAATCAATTGTGAAGGGGTTATATGTAGATTTTTGCTTGTATTAGTGACTCCAGAGGGTAGAGGAAATATTAATATTTACATTCATAGATTTTTCATTAAATAACTCATCGAGGAAGGCCTCCAAAACTTGTTTCTCTTCTTCTACAATTTGCTGGCACCTCCATGCTTTCCTATGATTGTTTCAAAGTTATTTGCACTGTTTTGGATAAAACTATCATGTTATGTTACATCTTCTTCTTATGAATGGATTCATGATCTCATTCCCATGTTGAAATATCCACATCTACCATATACACAATGAAAAATCCTAAATGCTACTAAGTATACCTACCTTGCCCCATTCTATCTTTGCAACTCATCTTTTGGAAACCCTGGCCTAGCTCCCTAGACCTAGATTCTAATCCAGAAAACTCCAAATCAAAACCATACTGAGCTAAATACCTAGCCTAATACAGAGCCACTTAACCTTGTTCCTCTATTCATAAGTGTGTAACACAGATCTGTAGTGAGTTTAACAATGTGTTATTGATCTGTAATTGTCACAAAGAACTAGTTAAGGATACAAAGTCTTCTATAGTATAAACATAAAAATGCACAGTAAGCTCATAACACACAATGATGTCAGCAATATAAAATTTAGCATACCAATACAAAAAACTGCTGATATAATATCCCATGACATTGTAAAAAGACAGTATGATAGAATTCTGACATAAAATCCCACGTCCTCTTCTCATGGGTTTTGCTATACAAATGGGCAATACTTAGTGTTTTTTTAGCTCAGGAAACTCCCCCCAGACCGAAGATATGGCACGTCCTCGTGCCATGAATTAGCAATAGGTCTTTACTGTTTTGAGAGGGAGGTTATATTAGCTCCTCTTTTATCCACTCTTTGGAGTATCCCTCAGCTCCAGAGATGTTCTGAAATTCGGGTTTGAAAACCCTGTTATAGCTTGCTCTTGGCAACTTGTGGTGTTTAAACCAACGGTCTCCAACTCTTGGGAGATTTGTGGCTGAGGCAATTGATTCCTCAGAGATCATGAATACAATGAATAGGAGCAGAGATAAGATAAGAGTGTTCCATTATTATTTGTTTTTCCATCGTGCTCACACAATCCATTCCTCTATCTCGCATTTTATAAGGCATGTAATCATAACTCTGTAATGAATAGCTGTAACGACAATAAGCTAGTTAAGTGGTCTATTAAGGAGATGTACAACAATTTATAACACACATGGAATTGACATTTCAAAAATAAAATGACTGCTGATGTAATAACCTATATCATGAAAACAATACACATAATTTTTTACAAAGATTTACTTTTTCTAGGCAATGTTATCATTTGTCAACTCATGAACCCCTACCCGACACCTAATTATTGTGACACCTCACAATAAAAAATATAGGAAACCAGTCAGTTCTCCCAATAGCCGAAGATTTACAGCTTGTTAAGTGTAGAGATAAATTTCACAGATTGGTCTGACGAGACGGTTAAAGGATGGCCCCACCTATAGGATAAGAGATCCTATATATAGATAAGAAGAGGTAGGCAAGAGAGTTTCAATATAGTCTTAGAGTTAGTTCCCAATGGAAAGTTTATGGAGTTCATTAACCTTAGATTAACCATACATACTTCATGTCATCTTTGTCTGCAAGTAATGTCGTACATCAGGGCACGCTTAAATTTATTATTTATTTTTGTCAGATTACCATCCTCGCTAGGTAGAATGCCCCGCTGCCAGCAAGCTTGTTCAGTACTCTGATAGGTTTACATAGTCATACCACAGGCTGGTACCCGCTGCTAGCATACCTATTCAGTATCCTGACGGGTTAGCCTCTTATACCCTCAGAGACTGGCCCTCCATCTTTTAAGATTTTAGTATAAGATTGCTTTATGTAAGAAGATGGGGGGACAACTCTGAAAACAACTTTTTCTTTCTTTTTTTCTCAATTGGGGTGGTATTTGTGTTAGAGGATGACTTTCCGTTATATTACTTAGTGATTGTCCTGATGTAAGGGGGTACTTAAGCGGGCATGGCCTATCTAAATATATGATATAATCAAGCTATTTAGTGTGTAGTGGATGGTACCATTGAGAAAGAAAAAAAATGTATCTCTAGGCTCAACTCACTTTCTTGTTTTGTAGTTATTGTGATGTTTTCATGACTAACTGCTAATCAGACCTCCTTGTTACTCTTTAATAAAGATACTTTACTCACTTACTTAGGTTTCTTGGGAAAACTGTACGAGAGACCTCTAAGCTTGATGGTTACTGTATCTCTTCCTTATATAATGGTGAAGATTTTCAAGAGAAATTTCTTTTTAAAATGCCTTAAGAACAAGAAGATGAAAATCTTTGCAAAAACATGGCTAACTACAACAAGTCATTATTCATTTGATGCTTAGCAAACAACAAGGTTCAAGTGTAACAATGTTTTTTGAAGAAAATCCTTCTTTTATATTTCTTTGGAATTGTCTACCCTTGGTGATATAAAGACCTACAAAGATCTCTAAAACTGTTTGCAAAAACCACACTCTAAAATATAATAAACTAAGGAGATCAATGAGATCAAGTCATAGGAACATGTATCTCATAGTTCTTTTATTAAAAGAAAATGTAAAATGAGGCTGCATTAGACTCTAAGCTAAACTAACAACATGCAACTTTTATTTACTATCCTACCCTACCTAAAAAGAAAGGGAAAATATTTATTCAAGTGTAAGAACTCTTCCAATGTAACCATGTGTGGAGCAAGATAAGAAACATACTCATATCCATATATGAAAAATTTATCGTAGTGATTACTTGGATATGAAGAACCAACCAACCTACTTGTTTGGGCATCAGAAGGTGTTGAAGAAGAGAATAGTATTGTGGCCTGATGACCTCTTGAAACCAAATTTCAATGTAATCTTGATGTTCATCAATAGTAGTTTCTATGCTCTCCTTCATCATGCTATGTAGATCCTCTTCTTCTAGATGATTGATTTCTGAAGTACATAAAGGATCTAATGAGATGGATGTTGAGAACTCCTCAATCTCAGGTCTTAATGATTTCTCTCCACTGGGTGTAGTCCATAATGTTTAAGTTTCCTTCACATTTTGGAAAGGAAAATCATTTTGTAGCTCATGGGACCTTGATTCTTCTAATATTTCTGGAGAGGTATTCAAGTTCTTGGCTATTGTCAAGATGTGTTCTTCTTGAGAAGAAGAGATCCCAACTATTGCTAGGATTTGAGAAAGTTTCCTCAGGCTAAAAGTTGCTTCTCAGTTCATCTTGCCATTTGATAAAACTTGGTTCACACAAAGATGTCCACAAGGATCTCTCGATGGTGGTAAAAAAAAGGGTTGTATTGTTTGGTTCTGCGGAAGGCTCGAGTGGTCTTACCTCCTGTCCCACTATTATTGGTGCTTCAATTTTTTGTTTTCTAGTGCTCCCTGTGTTAGTCTCTTCAGAGACTATTTTATCTCTTTGAGTTGAGCTAGCTTCTGTTTTTTGGTATCGGTCTGCGGATTTTATAAGAGGAACATTCCTTCCCCCAAAGAGATCCAAAGGAACCTTGGTTGAAAGGTTTGATTTTGATTTAATGTATTTACCTTGTGGGTCTCTAGGTCTATTCATGAAAGAAAACAAAAACAAAAACAAAAACAAAAACTACCATTGGGTTTGGGGGATCCTACAATAGCAGATGCTACCTTGAGACAACTCCCCGACAACGACACCAAAAATGATGGGTGTTGTATATGCACTAAAAACATAGTAAAAATCCTCAATTAAATTGTCAACCCGGGGTAAGTAAACTTAGAGTTGTAGAAAAATATATGCCAAAGGTAGAAGGGCTGGTAAGAGTATAATCTAACTAATGAAAGTAGCTATCTAAGTCTAATCTACTAAGCAAAACTATCAAATGAGCAAACCCTACTAAGCAACTTGAAACTAGGTAACCTAAGTACTTTTGGGCCAAGGATCGATGGATAGTTCTAAAAAACCCTACTTGAAGCAAACTATTTCATAACAATAAGCAAAAGCAACTATTTAAGCATAATAAACAAATGACGAAAGCAAACTTCTTTAACTTGCCAACCTATATTCAATGAGTAACTACCCTATGAAAGCAAATAAATAAACAAGCAAGCAAAGACACCTAACTAACCTACTAAAGCAAGTAAACAAGCAAGAAAAGACAACTATCTAACCTATTAAAGCAATAGACAAGTAAGCAAAGACAGCTAACTAACCTACTAAAGCAAATAGACAACTAACTACTACACGCAATCAGATTAAAACTTCTCATTGAACAATCTAGCCTAAGAGGCAAGTGGACTAAATTCTTAATTCAAAACTATTTCTAATTCATGAAAGGAAATCTATTTAATTGAAAGCAAGAAAGACTAGCAACTAACCTTTAATCTATGATAAGCAAAGTGTTCTCTAACCTATAAAAGCAAAATACTATCTATCCTACAACAACAATAAAACTATTTCCTAAGCTATGAAAGCAAGAAACTATATCTTCTGATCTACAAAATCAAGAAATTATCTTTTTTGATCTATGAAAACATGAAACTATTCTTTTAACCTATGAAAGCAAGAAAACTATCCTTTAACCTATGAAAATAGAAAAACTATCTTTTAACCTATGACAATTCAAATATAATGCTGGTGGTTGTGTGAATGTCTTCGGTGTTGGATAATATCTCGGTGGCACTTGACAACAAAGGACAATTCAAGCGGTATAAGCTCAATACTGATCTCAATATCAAAGTGAAAGGTATGGATTAAACAATCCAATGAGAATTTAGCCATGACAAAAGCAATGTTAAATACCCTGCATATTCATGTATAAACCATCAACAACATAACAAGATCATCACTATACTTCTATACTACATAAGCAAAACTAGATTCAACCATTAACCAAGAAATATAATTGCAATTTAATTCTAGGAAAGGAAATTACATAAATGAAACTATGCTACATCTATTCTAACAATTCAAAGTTCAAACTACAATAAGAAAGTGCTTGAAAACATAAATTAAAACATGACATTAAAGTAAGCTGACAACTACATTAATCAACAACTAATTAAACACGATCTATAAAAAATGAGATAAGCAAGCTATAATGAAAAATTGGAATTAACTCTATCCATCCATCAAATCCTTGTCGAAGAGAACCCAAATAAAAACTCTATTCCAATCTGATTAAAACTTTGTTTTAAACTTGACTATAAAATCATAAAAGAAAGCATAATCTAATATCTAATTGCGCATGGGGTTAGTCTAGGGATTTGCAAATCCGTTCTTAATGTACAAGATCAATACATGTTAACACATCTCATCATTCTAACCTGCAAAAGAGAATCAAAACAATTAAACTACAACAAACTAATTAACACAATAAAAATATACATGTACAGAGAAATAAAGAGAACAATTAAATCATAAAATGCATGAACAACACAAAGATAGTTACCAAACTGCTGATGGGCCTCCCAGCAAGTCGTGGTCACTCTCTAAAAGCACATCATGAACTCAGTAGGTCGAATTCACCATAAAAACTCAAAAACACAATTCTGGTATGATCTGGCAATGTAAAAACTCAAAACAGAGTAAAAACGTATTTGTCCCTATCACAGTGATGTATCTGATGCTTAACAACTATATGACCATCCTAGTGGTATTTATAAGCTTACAGACCAAGTGGTCGACCACAAGAGGGTCAAACCACTTCTAAATTCAGAAAATTACAATAAATGATGCCCTAACTGATAAAACGGAGCGAGCCAATAATCACCCCCTTGAACAACTAAAATTGAGTTGTCGGAAGCTCAGTAGCTGGAGGGGACAAGCATAAACAAAACCCACGTTCCCGATTTTCCCATCATTGGCTGCCAATACCATAACCGCCAAGTCGCCCTCTGTTTTTTTGCAGTACACAGTGCTGGACATAGTGTTGGATTGGGTACTGGAACGAGTACTGGAAGGAGTGCCAGATCAAGCGCCGGAAGCAAAAACGTGGTGCATTTTTTCCCTGTAACACCATAAAAACGTGAATTATCTCTTGGTAATCATAAAACGTGATGAATTATACCCAATAATGACATTAAACATGAATCACATGTACCTAGTGGAGATCATACCGTTTTAACATAAAATTCTTCAAAATATGAAAAACACATATGTACATGCGGCAAAAGTGTATAATAACCGTCAGAAAAGTGATCATATCTCTGGCCCAACAACAAGTCAACTGTGGGCAACAAATATTTTCAGGAGGGAGATCTCGTTCTCAAATGGGACAAAGCTAATGAACTAAAAGGAAAACACACGAAAAATTAGAAGTTATGGTTAGGACCTTATCCGATTCACCAAAAAATAGGGCCTGGAGCTTTCAAACTTAAAATACTGGAGGGAGATGAGGAGGAGCACCCTGTCAATGGAGAAATCCTCAAAAGATACTTCTCTTGATCACCTATGGTGATATAACTTTGCACAATGTAGGTTTCCTAGCTTTCCTTTTCGGTTTTTTTTTCTGAAAGTCTTTACTTTAGTTAACCTTCTTCCTTCTTTTTATTATGTCTTTAGCTTTGTTAAAATTTTCTTGTGTCTTTTTCAGTATCGAATAACTTGTTGTTCACCTTTCCAGATCAAGCTTCCCCTTTCACAACAAAGACCCAAGGATGTCTGATTGAGTCAATGCGTTTCCCTGTAAATTCCTTTTCATATTAAAGTGACCAAAATACCTTGTCATCAAATGTTTATCTGGATGATTGATGGTCGTACTGAAAAAAGGAACTGGTTTAGCTATGTCAAGAGAAAGCTTTGAACCAATAAACTCAACCTATTTAGGCAGTTCACAACAATTATCATCAATCATGTGACCACTCTCATGGCATGCCTATGTTTTACTTGGATAAAGGAAGGTCCTTGATTTAGGTGTCTTCTGCATAATTCCAGTGATACTCCCTTGAATATCCCTCAATCTAAATACGTCTATGATTCATGTTTATGGACCTACAAGGATAAATAACCAACTAAGACTGGCATATCAAAGTAACTCTTGCATAGCCCTGCTTCCTATTCACCTATATTGCAAAAACAATACATAAATTACATATTTAAATCTTTAGGAATTTGAAAGCACTATTAACAATGTGGGAAGTGTTAGCACATGATATGTACTGAAGGATATTATTAGTTTTTCTAATCATGTGATCTTTCCTTCTCTTAGGAGTCAGTTATTTAAAATTTCATAATTTTGGGTCATAGGGTCAATTTGCTTAAAAGTTTGAGTCATGTATCATGTAAATAAATCAAGGTGATTGATTTTTATCTTGGGTCTAGAGTGATCAAATACATGTTCAAGTCTTGATTTCATGAAAGTGGGTGTCATGATTTGCACAAAGGGAAGGTATGGGCCATTTATAGTAATGTAAAGGCCATCATCAAATGTTATAACCCAAACAAGTGTCCAAAGGGTCTTGGAGAATCATCCAACCACCAAATGTCTTGTCAAATTTGTCAAATCAAAGGCGCTACTATCTCTCCTACAAGTTCGCAGCACCTTCAAAAAAGAGACATGTGTCAAATCTTTGGTAATAATTTTTTTGAAAAAAAGTATCTAATGATTTTTTCTAGTATTCAATGCCTTTCCATATTCATTCATCCTTCAAGGTTCATTATTGCAAATATTTATCACCATTTGTGGAAGATTGTTGCAAACTGGTTCATCGTTACGAACTGGCGCTACGAACTAATTTCATGTAGCATCTTTTTGATGTTTTCATCATAACTTTCGAATCACGATATGGGTTCTTCTAAAAGTTTGGTGTGGAGAATCACCATAATACCATTGACTTGACGAAAAAAACACCCCGACCCAGTTTGTAGTTTGGGAGAAAAGTCAAAATTACCATATACAAGAAGTTTCACAATGCATCTTGCATAGGCGCTACAAACTCTAACAATTTGACAAATCCGAGCTATCAGAGGGCTGCCAGCTGTCAGGGAAAGTTCAAATGGTTTCCTAGGAGGTAGTTGGACATGAGGGACATGTGTTCTATCACCAAATCAAGCAGCATGACCTGTTTCAAAAGGCATTTATCACAACAGACAAGATCCCCAAAAATAGAAATTTGTTATGTTTTTGTTGGAATCTTTTGTAAATGACTCCTAAATGGAGGAGGATCCTATGTAGCTCCTTGGTTTAGACCTCCTTAGAGTAGAGAGAGATAATTCACTATATATGAAGGGGATTTTGATAAGGAAAGGGATGGATGATCCAGAGAGGAGACAACTGGAGGAGCAATTTTGTTGTTTTTTTGTAAGCCCAAGGGCATTCATGTTTTGATTATTTATGTTACTAAAGATCCATGAGAGTTGTGCTACTAGATTGTTTGAAATGCTTTGTTTTTATTTCTTTACATCTTCTTGCTTGTATAAATTGCAGATTCATAGGATCATAAACTGCCCTTGATTAATATATTCTTGAGTAGCAGAAGATCTGCTATAACTTGCCTATTAAATCATTGTTTTATTCAAGTACCTTGCATTCACTTTTTCAGAAAGGCTTCTTGTTTTGTGAATGATCCAATTTCTATTTTATCTTCTTCATTCCTCTACCCATAATTATATAAAATTTTTGTCTGTAATGCAACTTGATTTCCTTCACTGAACATGGTGTTTATGACTCCTTTTCTAATGGTAGCTATTGATCTACAATTAACTTGTTTCCCTCTTCCTTTCCCTGTCTTGCTGATCCACCTACTCAACCAATTCAATCCTAAAGAATCAAATGGGTACTAGGCTTGTCTTTCAAGCAGTCTAAGGAAAACTTCTAGTACTAACATTTTTGACGTCATTGTTGGGGACGAAGTTGAATATCTTTCCTGGGAGAATGACACTGATTAGATACAACTTTGGATTGTGAACTGAAGTTGGACATATTCAAACTTCATCTTTCACTTGGAGACTCCACTCCATGAAGAAAATATCCAATGACGACTCCAGAATTTTAGAATGTTGAAGGCATTTGTTACTATTTTGGCTCAGAGGTTTGCACCTTTTAACTTTTCTGCAGTTCCTGGTTTCCCTCATCCAGTACCTCATATGTCAAAATGGGGATATTTTCTTCCTATATTCAGAGAAAGGAAGGAGGATAATCCTGTAGAGCATCTCATCAAATTTCATCAATGCATGGATCAAATTGATCTACATCATGATGATGTTTTGCTGAAAATGTTCACACATTCATTAGATGGTGATGCACATCAATGATATTTCTCACTACCTCATTCTTGCATCTCATCATTAAGGGAATTTTATTCAACTTTTAATGAGCACTGTGAAAGTTATTTTTCAGCTGAATTTCTATTTGAGAATTGTTGTGAGAAGTTTGAAAAGAATATTCAACATATAGTAGGTATTTCTTCATATTGTAAGGATGAAATAAATGTTTTTGTTGAAGAAATCAAGGAAAAATCATATCATTCCTTTCCTAGTTTTCCAGTGTTGAAAGAAGATTTTGTTGTCTGTTCTTATGATGAAGAAATTGGCAGCCATGCAGTAGACACATTTGTCCTTGTAACAAATGTCTCTAAAAATCATTCCTCTAATGAGTTAGTTGTCCCAACTTTTGACAAAAATCAGCCTATCCTTGATGGATACTCTGATAATAAGGGGAAAATCTTTACTAAAGCACATATAGAGCTTATTAGCAACCATACAATATATGGTAATGAAGAAGATAAGGAGGAATTACATCAACAATTGAAATTCTCTTTATCACCCATTGATGAGGAGAAATCTCCAAGGATCAGTGAGCTCATGTTTATCATTTTTGCACCTGGACAAACAAAAGACATCAAAAAACATATGAGTAGTTAGGGAGCATATGAGGACCACAATTTTGTTGAAAAATTAGACTTCACAGAGGAGAAAGATTGCCTTCTTAACCAATTGAAAGTTTGCCATGTTCTTCAGGATCCAATGACAATCTGGTTGGATTCCTTGCTTGCACAAGTCCCAATTGTTGTAACTATGGGTATATCTCTTATTTGCATTAGCGAGTGTAAGATTTTCTTGGAAATTTTGCTGAAAACATTACCTTCTTTTTGTATTTTCTCAAAGAGTTGCCTCCAAAAATTTATTTTCATCAATTAGTTACTTTCATGGCTGTTGTGGAAGTTTGCTTACACTTAAGCAAATTTGTTAGTTGATTAGAGTAAGCTTATATATATAAATAAGCTCAAACCATGAGCATGTGGTTTTCAGTTTCTGGTTTGCAGTGGATCAACAATAATGAATCCATAGCCTAATGGATAAAGGGCACTGGAACTTTAGAGGTTCCTGTAGCAACCTATTGAAGCAAACTGGTTCAACGCTACGAACTGACGCTACGAACTAATTTTATGTAGAAACTTTCTATGATGTTTTCATTATAACTTTCGAATAACGATCTGGGTTCTTCTGAAATTTTATGTGGAGAAGAACCATATTACCATTGAATTTCAGAAAAAAACTCATCTTGACCAAGTTCGTAGTTTGGTAGAAAAGTCAAAATTACCATCTACAGGAAAGTTCACAGTGCATCCTGCATAGGCGCTACAAACTCTAACAGTCTGACAAATCCGAGCTATGGGAGGGATGCCAGCTGTCAGGGAAGGTTCAAATGGTTTCCTAGGAGGTAGTTAGACACGAGGGACATGTGTTCTATTACCAGATCAAGCAACATGACTTGTTTCAAAAGGAATTTATCACAATAGACAAGATCCCGAAAAATAGGAATTTGTTATGTTTTTGTTGGAATCTTTTGTAACAAACTCCTAAATGGAGGAGGATCCTATGTAGCTCCTTGGTTTCGACCTACTTAGAGTAGAGAGAGATCATTCACTATATATGAAGGGGGATTTGATAAGGAAAGGGATGGATGATCCATAGAGGAGAGTGTTGTAGGAGCAGTTTTGTTGCTTTTTTGTAAGCTTGAGGGCATTCATGTTTTAATCATTTATGTTATTGAAGATCCATGAGAGTTGTGCTACTAGATTGTTTGAATTGCTTTGTTTTTATTTCTTTACATCTTCTTGCTTATATAAATTGTAGATTCATAGGATCATAAACTTCCCTTGATTAATAGATTCTTGAGTAGCAGAAGATCTTCTATAACTTGCCTATTAAATCACTGTTTTATTCAAGTACCTTGCATTCACTTTTWAAAAAAAGTTTACTATTTTGTGAATGATCCACTTTTTTTTTATTTTCTTCATTCCTCTACCCATCATTATATAAAACTTTTGTTTTTTATGCAACCTGATTTCCTTCAATGAACAAGGTGTTTATGACTCCTTGCCCAATGGTAGCTATGGATCTGCAGTTAACTTGTTGCCCTCTTCCTTTCCCAGTATTTTGATCCATCTACTCAACCAATTCAATCCTAAATAATCAAATGGGTAATGGGCTTGTCTTTCAAGTAGTCTAAGGACAACTTCTAGTGCTAACATTTTTGGTGTCGTTGCCGGGGATGAAGTTGAAGATCTTCCCTGGGAGAATGAAACTGATTAGATCCAACTTTGGATGGTGAAACGAAGTTGGAAATATTCAAACTACATCTCTCACTTGGCGACTCCACTCCATGAAGGAATTATCCAACGATGACTCCACAATTTCAGAATGTCGAAGGCATTTGTTACTGTTTTGTCTAAGAGGTTTTCACCTCTTAACCTTTCTGCAGTTCCTGGTTTCCCTCATCTAGTACCTCATATGCCAGAATGGGGATATTTTCTTCCTATATTCAGAGAAAGGAAGGAGGATAATCTGGCAAAGCATCTCATCAAATTTCATCAATGCATGGATCAACTTGATCTACATCATGATGACGTTTTGATGAAAACGTTCACGCATTCATTAGATGGTGATGCACGTCAATGGTATTTCTCACTACCTCATTCTAGCATTTCATCATTAAGGGAATTTCATTCAACCTTTAATGAGCACTGTAAAAGTTATTTTTCAGCAAAAATTCTATTTGAGAATTGTTGTGAGGAATTTGAAAAGAATATTCAACATACAATAGGTATTTCTTCAGATTGTATGGCTGAAATATATGTTTTTGTTGTAGAAATCAAGGAAAAATCATATCATTCCTCTCCTAGTTTTCCAATGTTGAAAGAAGATTTTGTTGAATGTTCTTATGGTGAATAAATTGGCAGCCATGCAGTAGATGCATTTGTCCTTGTAACAAATGTATCTAAAAATCATTCCTCTGATGATTTAGTTGTCCCAAATGTTGACAAAAATCAACCTATCCTTGATGGATACTCTGATAATAAGGAGCATATATTTACTAAAGCACATATAGAGCTTATTAGCAACCATCCAATATATGGTAATGAATAAGATAAGAGGGAATTGAATCAACAATTGAAATTCTCTTTATCACCCATTGATGAGCATAAATCTCCAAGGATGAGTGAGCTCGTGTTTATCACTTTTGCACCTGGAATTCCAAAATACATCAAACAATATATGAGTAGTTATGGAGCATATGAGGACCACAATTTTGTTGAAAAATCAGCCTTCACAGAGGAGCAATATTTCCTTCTTAACCAATTGAAAGTTTTCCATGTTCTCCAGGATCCAGTGGCAATCTGGATGGATTCCTGATTACACAAGTCCCAATTGTTGTAACTCCGACTATATCTCTTATTTCCAGTAGCGAGTGTAAGATTTTCTTGGAACTTTTGCTGAAAATATTACCTTCTTTTTGTAATTTCTCAAAGAGCTTCCTCCAAAAATTTATTTTCATCAGTCAGTTACTTTCATGGCTGTTGTGGAAGTTTCCTTACACCCAAGCAAATTCATTAGTTGGTTAGAGTAGGCTTATATATATAAATAAGCTCAAACCATGAGCATGTGGTTTTCAGTTTTTGGTTTGTAGTAGATAAAAAATAATGACTCCATAGCCCAATGGATAAAGGGCACTGGAACTGTAGAGGTTCCTGTAGCAACTTACTGAATCAAACTGGTTCAATGCTATGAATTGACACTACGAACTAATTTCCTGTAGTAACTTTCTATGATGTTTTCATCACAACTTTTGAATAACAATCTGGGTTCTTCTGAAATTTAGTGTGGAGAAGCACCATATTACCATTGACTTGCTGAAAAAAAATCATCACAACCCAGTTCGAAGTTTGGGAGAAAATTCAAAATTACCATCTACAATAAAGTTCACAACGCATCCTGTATAGGCGCTACAAATTCTAACAGTTTGACAAATCTGAGCTATGGGAGGGTTGCCAACTGTTAGGGAAGGTTTGAATGGTTTCCTAAGAGGTATTTGGACATGAAGAACATGTGTTCTATCACCCTAGATCAAGCAGAATGACTTGTTTCAAAAGGAATTTATCACAATAGACAAGATCCCAAAAAATAGGAATTTGTTATGTATTTGTTGGAATCTTTTGTAACAGACTCCTAAATGGAGGAGGATCCTATGTAACTCCTTGGTTTAGACCTACTTAGAGTAGAGATATATCATTCACTATATATGAAGGGGATTTTGATAAGGAAAGGGATGGGTGATCCAAAGAGGAGAGAACTGGAGGAGCAACTTTGTTGTTTTTTTGTAAGCTCGAGGGAATTCATGTTTTAATCATTTATGTTATTGAAGATCCATGAGAGTTGTGCTACTAGATTGTTTGAACTTCTTTGTTTTATTTATTTACATCTTCTTTCTTGTATGAATTCCAGATTCATAGGATCAAAAATTTCCCTTGATTAATAGATTCTTGAGTAGCAGAAGATCTACTATAACTTGCCCATTAAATCAATGTTTTATTCAAGTACCTTGCATTCACTTTTTCAGAAAAGTTTACTATTTTGTGAATGATCCACCTTTTTTTATCTTCTTCATTCCTTTACCCATCATTATATAAAACTTTTGTATGTTATGCAACTTGATTGCCTTCATTGAACATGGTGTTTATGACTCCTTTCCCAATGGTAGCTACTGATACGTAGTTAGCTTGTTTCCCTCTTCCTTTCCCAGTCTTGCTGATCCACCTACTCAAACCAATTCAATCCTAAAGAATAAAATGGGTACTGGGCTTGTATTTCAAGCAGTCTAAGGACAACTTCTAGTGCTAATAGGAAGTACAAGTAAACTCGTCAGGGCTATGGATGCTCACTTGCAGCGGGGCCATGCTTGTATGATGCCGATGAAGCTTCATCAAGGCTATGGATGCTCGCTGGCAGCAAAGAAATGCTAGGAAAGAGAGATGATGAAAACACTTCAATCTATAAACAATCAAGAATTACTCCTCTGTGGTGCCATTCCCATGTAATCTCCGTGGATGTGAAGAATTAAGAATGATCCCATTAATTTTCACAAGATCTATGTGGAAGATCATTTACAATAGGTCAATTTCATGCCTTGCTCTTAGGATAGATGATGTGGGGTCCACGATCTATGCATTGTTAAAAATTTGTTTAAAAATAAAATTGTACAGTAATTTGGTTGAAGTCATTTTCTTTTGGGATCAAAGATAACTGGTTCTTCCCAGTAAGTCGCCATTTGTTGTGTCTCACCCCCACAACAACCCATTTTTGGAGAAAATGGGTTCCCCCTGTTCTAATTTTTTTACAAGACACTACATTTATACTTTGTTGAAGAGTTGTTGACACCGAGACATTATTATACTACTTATACAATCTATGATATTGTTTCTCTTTTGGAATTCTGATTAGTCACAGTCAAACAATGGTCCCCTCTGCTACACTAATCAACCCTCCTACCCGAGATTTCAGTGTTTCATACACTCGTTGTAGGCCCCCCAAAACTTATTTGCATAACCTGCCTGATGAATCCCACTCATGCACAGTTTAACATAAGTTTGGTCAGGATAAGAAAGACTATCATACTGATTAAATTTTGACATAAACCTTTCTGATTGACACATCGAAAAGGGGTCCGTCGGAATCATCTTCGTCAAAATGTTTTCCCTCATGCACAATTCGAGACTATGATATTCACACTCCGATAACCTGGGAGTGTGACATAGACAGACAAAGACAGACAAAGACATAACAGACAGACAAAGACATAACCAACGTGTACTTAACACCACTGTGACGATGTGTCCAATTTGGCCATGAGCTTGTAATGTGGCGTGTTAGGATTGACCATCCCATATTTTTTGGATCCTTGCGCTACTTACTTTCCTTCATATATTTGAAATGAATCCCGCCCAGGGTATCGAAAGAATATTCTTTTGATACCATCTTCATCAGAGTTCCAAAGTTCTCTTAACCTGGTGGACTCCGAAACTTAAAGTATGACATCATCACACATGGCCTTTTCAATCATCTATCGTCGAAACACAAATCCAGGAAAATGGAATATTCCCTCGATACCCTACCATCAGAGTCTTCTTAAAACCGAATACTGTTAACCTTTGACGTAATGAATTCGACAGGTCCCACATGTCCCTAAACTTCACTCCTATCATGTCGGTACATGAATCCATGCGAGAGGGAATATACCTTCGATACCTCTCCTATAGGAGCTTGAATTGATCCATAAACTTTCCCACTCTGATCTCACGACTCTGATAGCTATCTTTTCAAGTCTAGGCCACTTGGTGACTCTGATACGCAGATTTAGGCGATCTGCACTCTTAGTTTGAATTAATGATAGAGATTGTGGTCATATTTTGAAAGTATCCTCGTGATACAAGATATGATCGACAATTTATCATGGAAAGCCAAAATACTAGGAGGCCTAAAGGCTCTATCTATTTCCAGTCAGCGTTCGTACCATAAACGTCTTCTTGCCAAGAAGAGGTCTTGGTGATGAACACCACCCATCACATAGGTGAAGACCACATCACTGGATACGATGAAATCTACAAGATATTCAACACTAGAGATTTTCCCCTAGAGGATGAGAACATGGAAGTATACCAGAACATTCGAAAAAGCGACATCTATTTGGTTTGCAATCTTCCATTCCGAATCTCTTTAGCATTTCTCTGATATACTTGGTTTGAGAAATAAAAATTCCTTGGTTGCTTTGACGTATCTGAAGTCCTAGAAAGAAGGATAGTTCTCCAAGTAATGACATTTCAAATTCACTCTGCATGTCTTTTGCAAATTTATGGCTTAACCTGTCATCATCACTACCAAAAATAATATCATCAACATAAACTTCAATTAATAAAATATTACCTTGACTTACCTTGATGTAGAGGTTGTTGTCTACACTTCCTTTTCTGAACCCTGCTTGCTGCAGATACTTATCCAGTCTGGAGTACCATGCTCTAGGAGCTTGTTTTAGACCATACAAGGCCTTCTTTAATTTACACACATAGTCTGTGTTCTCTGACAACTGAAATCCTTCTGGTTGTTCAATGTAGACTTCTTCTTCAAGTTACCCATTCAGAAAAGCTGATTTTACGTCCATTTGATATACTTTAACATTTTTAAAGCATGCATAAGACAAAAGCAAACGGATTGCTTCCATTCTAGCAACTGGGGCATATGTCTCTTCAAAGTCGATTCCTTCAATCTGTGCATATCCTTTACATTCCAATCTAGCTTTGTTCCTTGTA
>JASDQU010102059.1:546666-558834 GCA_032191745.1 Picea mariana
ATGGTAGAGTTCCAGAGGAGGAATGGACAGGAAAGAAGGTAAACTATTCTTTTTTGAAAACTTTCGGTTGTGAAGCATTTGTCCATATTGATAAAGAAAATAGAACAAAGCTTGAGGCAAAATCCAATAAGTGTACCTTTATTGGATATGGTGTTAATGATTTTGGTTATCGCTTATGGGATTATGAAAATAAAAAAATCATTAGGAGTAGAGATGTCATATTCAATGAGAAGGTCATGTACAAAGATCAGTTGCAGGGAAAGAAATAGGAAAAATAAAAACAAGAATACACAGTGCTTGATGAGATCAATGAAAAATAAATTCCAAAGGAGCCAAAAAATCAAAATGTACAACAACAGGAGTAGCAGGTACCTCAAACACCTGCAAGTGCTGTTAGAAAATATACCAGGTTAAGTATACACCTTGAACGATACTCTCCTTCATTGTATTATTTATTGTTGATTGATTCTGGTGAACCAGAATGTTATGAAGAGGCAATGCAGGTAGACACCAAAAGGAAGTGGGAGCAAGGCATGAAAGAGGAAATGGATTCCTTGGTAAACAACCATACTTGGGACTTGGTTTAGTTGCTTGCAGGAAAAAGAGCATTGTAGAATAAATAGGTTTACAAGTTGAAGGAAGAAGATGGAGGAGAAAAGAGGTACAAGGCTAGACTTGTTGTAAAGGGGTTTGCATAAAAAAAAGGTATAGATTTTGATGAAATATTTTCTCGTGTTGTTAAAATGAATTCAATTAGAACTATTTTAAGTCTCGTGGTAGTAGAAGATTTTCATCTTGAACAGTTAGATGTAAAAACATCTTTTCTCCATGGGGATTTGGAGGAAGAGATTTATATGCAGCAACCACAGGGGTATGAGGTCAAAGGGAAGGAGAATTTGGTATGCAGGTTGAAGAAGAGATTATATGGCCTAAAGCAAGCTCCAAGGTAGTGGTATCTGAAGTTTGACAGGTTTATGACATAATAGGGTTATAGTAGATGTTATGATCACTGTGTTTATTTTAAAAAGCTAGAAAATGGAAGCTTTATTATCTTGCTATTGTATGTAGATGACATGCTTGTTGCACGGTCTAATATGCAGGATATAAATGTTCTCAAGAAGAAATTAGCCAATTCATTTGCAATGAAGGATTTGGGTGCTGCAAAGAAAATCATTGGTATGAGAATAACAAGAGATAGGAAAAATCGCAAACTGACATTGTCTCAGGGTGAGTACACAGAGAAGGTGTTGGAGAGGTTTAGAATACAGAATGCAAAACCAGTTAGTACACCTTTGGCCAGCCATTTCAAATTAACTAAGGAAATGTGTCCCAAGACACAAGAGGAGATAGAATACATGTCCAGGGTCCCATATTCATCAACAATTGGCAGCTTGATGTATGCAATGGTTTGCACAAGACCAGATATTGCACATGCAGTGGGAGTTGTGAGAAGATATATGAACAATCCAGGTAAAGAACATTGGGAGACAGTAAAGTGGATTCTCAGATACTTGAGAGGTACTGCTAATCATGCATTATGTTTTGGAGGTTCAGAAACTGTTCTACAAGGATATGTTGATTCAGATATGGCAGGTGATAAAGATAGCAGGAGGAGTACCACATGGTATGTGCTTACTATAGGTGGAACAACAGTAAGTTGGATTTCAAAACTGCAAAAGGTTGTTGAACTTTCAACAACAGAGGCAGAGTATGTTTCTGCTACAGAGGCTAGTAAAGAGATGATTTGGTTACAAAGGTTTATGGAGGAATTGGGAAAGAAGAAAGAAAATAGTAGGTTGTACTGTGACAGTGAAAGTGCCATTCATCTTGCAAAGAACTCAACCTTCCATTCGAAGACTAAGAATATACAGTTGAGGTACCACTTCATATGATCTGCCTTGGAAGATGGACATTTGAAGTTGGAAAATATACACACTAGCCAGAATCCTGCAGACATGTTAACAAAGGGATTAACCAGGGAGAAACTGAGTTCCTGATCAGTTTCAGTTGGTCTTCAAGAATGAAGATAAAGATGAGGAATTTTCCAGGTCCAAGAAGGTTCAGAGTCCAGCATATACAACAGTGTTGGAGTTGTTGAGATCAGTCTCCAAGTGGGAGATTGTTGGTTGTGGAGCCTGATTATCTTCCTGATTCAGAGGTCTTTTAGTTTCAGCCGTGTTTATACCCCATGAAGTATTTACACCCCAGAAGTATGTACACTCTTCCACGTGGGGGAGTGCAGAGGGGGGGTACCCCCTCTGCGGGGTCCGAGGGGGCTATCCCCCCAGCTGGGGGGTCTGGGGGCAAGTGGGCCCCCAAAGGAAAATTTTCCTTGTAAATGTATATTACAATTTCATTGTAAATCTAGACCGTTCATTATAAGGTCGTAGATCTAACAGTATAGATTATGTTAGGGTTTTTTTCCCTAGAAGGCARCCCTCTTTTATGAGGGAAATGTATTGTAGCTATGGTTGATGGCGAATATTGTATTCTGAGATAGGAGACTTTGAGAGAAAGAAGAGGAAGTTACAAYGGGTTTGCTTTAGGTTGTATCCCTTCATATGCTAGATAATAATAAAGGAAGGACTTGGCAATTTCTCTGGTGGACATTGCCCACACTAGGTGAACCACGTAAATCTGTGTCTCTATTGTATTGTGTATCTTCTGTGTTTCGTTTCTACATTTGTTTTATTTTATTTCTCCACGGTCCTGTTTTTTCTAACACACATGTGCGCACGAGCTTCCATGTGTGGAGATTTCAAATTCGATGGCTCGTTTTGGGGCAATGTAATGATGCATGGTTAGATCAATGTCCAAGTCTTTTGTCTTGGACATTTGATCATAAACATATGGAGCATCTACAATCAATGTCTACAATTAATTCAATTGAATGTAATTGAGTTCTGGTTACCTGGAATCTAGGACAGTTATTGGTGTGTAATTCACATGGCACTTCGTTCGACATCTCATACGACATTTTATATGGCACCTCATACAGTACTTCATCCGGTACCTCTGTGTTAAATACATTTTCACTTCTTGTAATGGATAGCCTGCAAATTTGAAGTGTTTTTGACAATCACAGTGGTAATTGAGCAGAGGCAGAATGTTCCCTTGTTGTTGATTTTTCCGTCATGCTCACTCAACCCTCTTGCTTATTGTTATCTCCTCAAATAAATCAATCAAGATTTTACTTTTTAGGTGATAGGGAGTCTTTTAAAAAAATACCTTTTAAATTTTTAAAGGTTCATTTTTCGAAGCTTTACTCATGTAATAAGGTTTAAATAAAAGTTCATTTAGTTTGTGCTAGATCAAATTCAAATCTCAGGTTTCAGTGGCTTAGGTGAACATATCGGTTGTTCATTAGCCACCGAAAGCCTTATCTTTTGGGAGATTAAAAAAAGGAACCCAAGGCTATTTTAGCCACTGAAAATGTTGAAGCAGGCAAAGACCAACCACGTCATATCACACGTTTCAAATGACAGGTTCAGTGTTTCCATGATTGCACAAGCCACCGAAAGGACTGGAGAAGGAACTGTTCATGACTGGAAAAGCTGATCCCACTATGATATGAGCGAATCTTTCCTGATCATTGTATCATTAAATCATACGCTGTTGTACTACCCACCGATTTCAGTTAATTCACCATGACATCTGCACATCATCGATCATTTCGCCACACTCCTTGCAATCAGTGACACAATTCAAAAACTCCCAACAGTTATCTCAATTTTATCCCAGCCGAGCCGATTATTGCTAAGTTTACGCATTGTAACTCTGCCCGAAATCCACTCCTTCGATCACAGGTGTGCAAAAACGCCGTGGCAAATGAAGAAAGGAACATCGACACTGAGGAAGGAACTTAACGATATCGAGTACGTGGAATCTCATCACGAGGTATGTCAAATGTTCAAAGATGTTGGCTGTTATAATTTTTGTCAAAAATTACAAAGCTTTTATCAGAAGGTGGTAGAGGCTTTATCTCTAAGTTTTGATGGAAAGAAAGCAATCATCGACCGGGATGAATTCAAAATTGATGAAGCCCTCAGAGCCGAAGTCACAGAGCTTCCCATGACTGGAGAGAAATGGTTCAAAACCACTATGATTAAGAATGTTGAGTTCAAGTCTTATTTAAAACTAGAGCACATAGGTTTGATTTGGAAGAAAGATATTCTAGTATCATTCCTTGAGGAAAATTGGCAACAGTTATTGAAGGCTATAATGGTGTATATAACCCGTGAAGGGCGATATAACAGGGTGATGATGTATCATTTAAAACTCATAAACCATTTGATAGGAAGAAATCCACTTAATCTGCCTTATTTCCTCCACCGAAGTTTATCCAAGATGGCTCATCAAGTCAAGGCCAAACCCAGTCAGGTTGTAGGTAGATTATCACACCATAGTTTAATCAAACTGTTGGTTTGTGAGATTTTGCAAAGAAAGGGTAAAGAATGGAATCATTTCCTATTTTGGAATGATTTCCAGATAGAGGTTCAACCAGAGAGCAAAAAGAGTCCTCATTCCAATAAATCCTCCACTCCCAGAAGTGGAAAGAGAAGGAGAAGGGCTATTTATCCAATCCAAGTCAATCAACCCTCTCCTTCCTCTAAATTGGGCAAAATGAAGAAGAAATTAAAATTTAACAGTGAGGATGAGGAGGTTAGTGAAGTCCCAATGAACAAAAACATTCTTAACCTCCCTTACTCAGACTCAGAAGATGAAGAGCAGCATTTGGAAACAGGGCATGAGGATTTAGTTACCACAAGGTGTGACAACTCTGTTTTTGTGGACATATACACAACGAGTTATGAGAACCTTCCATCACCTACTCCCCAAGAAGAAGAAGAGCCACAAGTTGCAGAGGCCTCATCTAGCAAATGAGCAAAGTAGAATAAATCAAAAGAAATCAAGAAGCTTAAGAAGAAGCTAGCTAAGCAAGAGGTGCTTGAAAGAGTAATAAAGACGAGGTATGAAACCCTATCAAAAAACTTTGCAGAAAGCAATTCAGCTTTGGAAAGACTAGCCCATGAAAGCATCAGGGAAAAGAAAAAGAAAAACAAGATTGTAAAGGACTACAACAACTTATGGAGAGTAGCCCAAGGTTTGAAGAAAAAGGTCAGGAATTTGAGGAAAAAAGAAATAGCTTCAAAACACCAAGCTCACGCTTCTCTTGAGACCCTTGCAGAGGTGGCAGTTCAATGAAAGGAACCAGAAGCATCTAGTAACCCTATGAATCTTGAGTAAGATACAAAGGTCTAAAAAGATCAGTCTTGAGATGTTTTTGAGGTAAGACAAGGGTATTTTTGAAATTTTGACAATCTCAGGTTTCGATGGCTTAGGCGAACATATCGATTGTTCATTAGCCACCGAAAACAGAGCTTTTGGTAGCTAATCGGCCAAAATTCTATTTTCTCTAGCTACCGAAAGCACTGATAAGTCAGAAAGCTAATGTTTTTGCACAAATCCAAGTTTTTCTTGTCCAAAAGGTTCAAAAGTGGTTCCAATCGATGGAAAATAATTAATGACATCTCTATCAAGAGTTTGTTTTGGTTTTGGAGATGTTTTAAAAGACAGAAAAGGTAAGTAACGGTTAGCTATTGTCAAGGAGATAAGACTGTTGACTGTCAATAGGTGTCTAGTTCGAATCCTCTCATATCACATGAGATCCAGTAGCCTCGGAAGGATTACTACATCTGCCCAGAATCTGAAGAGCGAAAAGAGTAGTCAAGTAGTTGAATTGATCTAGTCTACTTAGGCCAATTATTGATTTTCTATATTTGGAAAAATTTGACCCAGATATCTAGGATCTGGAAACTGTTTGTAAAAGGATATAAATCCAAGAACATATGAAGAACACGAGGTTCAATTTTGAGTTCTATGATCTACTGTTTTTGTATGAAAGACACTTTCTTTAATATAYTAAGCCTGCAAGCTTCTTTCATTTTCTATTGTCAGACTCTCCTTCATCTTTGTCTATGCATATGAGTTGAAATTGTTCTTTGTCTGTGTTTCATGGTCCTATGGTAACTGTAATCTTACTTTTGAATCTTAAGCAAGAATCATAAGCATCTTTGGCTAGTTTTTTGACCCATCATATATATTGCCTATGTATGTTCTGGTTAACTGATTGGTTTTCTTATCCATTTGTTTTACAAACCTATCTGATAATAGCTCTTGAAGGCCTTGTATTGCATGAATATAGCTAGACTGTCTTGAAGGTACAATCCAGAGATTAGGATATTCATCTTGATCCAAACCCACACTTATTATTGAGAAAATAGTTACCAAAAAGATTAAGTTACCAGGCATCTATGACATACAGCCTAGGAGAGTTTCCTGGAGTGATAACAAATTGGCACTGTTGCCGGGGAAAAGAGACTGAAGCTCAACTTCCCTGGGAGACGACAAGATCCAACTTTGATGATAGACAAAGGTTGGAATTTTTTTTGGGTTGTAACCATTTATCTGGCGACTCCATTGGAACCAAGTGGCTTTGAGAAGAGCTCACACCAGGGAAGGACCACTGACAACTCCAGTTCTAGATCCTGAGAAGATCATCAGAAGGGGAAAAGCTTTGCAAAGACAAACTTCTGGATCTGCAAGAGCATCTAATCCAGGTATTCCAACAAACACTTCCTATTTTATATCTAAAGAACCTCTTGTCGAATCCCCTTCTGCTGAGACTTCTAGTCCTCAGAAAATCAAAATTGTGTGGGAAAGTTTGAAGGGTGAGGAGCCTTTAATTTCCTCTAATGTTATAGACTCTATTTCTGAGCATGTTACTACATTCAATTTGAGAGAAGAAGTTGTAGGATCCCCTTAGCAAAAGGACTCTTCTTCTTCTTTCAATTCTTCACCAACTAAGCTTATAGAGGGTGTATTCCATACTCATACCAATCTGCCCGTTCTTGAAGATATTTTACAAGATATTTCCTCTAAGGGTGAAGAAAACTTTGCCTTACTGCTCGATCAGTTTTACAGAGCCTCTTATTTTCAACCTTATTCAGGAAATTTTTCCCAGGGTAGTCATCCTACTAGTGTTTCTCCTTCTTTCCTTAGTGAAGTAAGACCACCATTGTTTATAAGCTCACCTATCCCATCTCAACCTTCATTTTCTAAAGATTCTTCCTCTATATCATCCCCTAATATTGCCATGGCTGTCCCTTTGACCAAGATGGAACAAATCTTAGCAAATAGGTATGCACCTCTTGTGTTTCCCAATCCCTTGTCAGCCATGGCAACAAGAGATTATTAGAAATATATGCTGAAGTTTACTGGATCTGGAGATTATACTGCTGAGGAACATATAGAAGATTTTTATGCTTATGCTGAGAACTTTAACATTTCAGAATAAGATGTTTGGACCAGAATTTTTGTGCAGAGTTTGGATGGCCAAGCCAGGAAGTGGTTCAAGGAACTACCAGCAAATTCAGTGACAGGTATTGAGCAGTTATATGAGGTGTTTTTGAAGCACTGGGGAGAAAGAAGAGATCTTTTGTATTACATCTCTGAATTCGGAAATTTAAGAAGAGAAAACTGGGATTCGGTCTCAGACTTCACCAAAAGATTCAATGAGATGTTTGGCAAGATCCCTGCAGAGATCAAGCCAAGTGATGCATCAACAAAGATTACATACTCTTCTGCCTTTGATCCAGAATTTTGCTTAATCCTTAGAGAAAGAAGATCAAGTACTCTTGCTTTAATGCAAGATGATGCTCTTGAGGTAGAATATAATATTATGGCATCTCAAAAACTTAAAGGAAAGTTTGAGAGAAAGAAGTCTGCTGCTGAACCCCCTTCTTCTTCAATTACCAAAATGGATAAGATGGCCAAGATGTTGGATAGCTTGACCTCGGAAATGTCGAAATTGAAAATTCAAAGTTAGTAGCCAGCAAGAATTAAAGAGCCTAATGCTTATGCTCCCAGGAATCCCAATGCATTCCCTTACAGAAGGAACAACCAACAGGTCCAGCTCCTTCAGAGAGACAAGAATGCAACTGATGATCAAAGAATCAGGGCCCCTTTCCAAAATGAAATCCTAGAAGAAGAACCAGAGTTACCTCATGACGAAGTTGAAGAAGAAGATGACATCAATTGCTTTGGGGATGAAAATGATTCCTCCTTTTTTATGCAAGTGGATTATGAGGAAGCCCAGATGGATGAAGAGATTCATGAGGCAAGCATTGAAGAATATTTTTAACAGACATATGAGCAGTTAGGTTATAATTTAAGATCTAAGACTGCTGCTCCAAAGCCATTGCTTGCTGCTCCCAGGAAGAAGAAAGAAATTGCTGCCAAGAAGCCTGCTGCTCCTGTAAAGCAGACTTCCATTCCTGCAAAACAACAACAAAAGAAATTGTAGCCCCAAGACAAAGAGAAAGTCATCCTCAGAGCTCCTCCTAATGAGGTAAAAACTTTCGATAGATTATCATACTCTTTCAATTTCGAATCAGAAATTTAGAAAGTAAAAATACCGATGCCATTGACTGAACTTATGAAGAATGACATTTTAAAGTCTGCTATCCTGAAATCCCTTGAACCAAAGACTTCTCCAGCTGCTGATTACGTAAACCTACAAGATGACAAGCCAACGGTGACTATAGGACCTATGGTAGAAGACCGAGATGACTCTTTTCCACCCTTCTACATATCCCTAAATATCCATGACAATATCCTTCACAACTTCTTGCTTGATTCAGGAGCATCACACAATCTTATGCCTAAAGCGGTGATGGATGAACTTGGGCTTGATGTCGCAAAAACTTATCATGATCTCTTCTCTTTTGACTCTAGGAAATTCAGATTCCTCGGCCTCATAAAAGACCTTGTTATAAACCTTGCTCAATTGCCAATGAGAAACATGGTGATGGATGTTGTAGTGGCTGATATTCCCCCAAAGTTTGGCCTCCTCTTGTCACGTTCATGGAGCAAAAGAATGGCAGGTACCTTGCAGATGGATCTTTCGTATGACACAATCTTGTTGTTTGGAGGAGAGATAAAGAGACTTTATAGAGAAAATTAACTTGCCTACATCATTAGTGATGGAAAAAATTCTGTAAATCATCCCATTTATGCTCTAGACACAGAATTTGGCTCGTGCATTTTTCAAATAGATGATTCTCAATCAACTCCTCTGCATCTCACGAAGCCCACTTATCAACAGACTGATAAAAAATGTATTCCTGTGTGGACCATGTTCTTTGATGGTGCCAGTACCAAAGACTCAGTAGGTGCAGGTGTAGTTTTGATTTCTCCTTTGAAGGAGGCTATGGATTTGTCTTTTAAGCTTGATTTCAAAACTACTAACAATATAGTAGAGTATAAGGCTTTTCTATTAGGATTAAATTCTGCCAAGGAGATGGGAATTAAAGGATTGAAAGTGTTTGGAGACGCATATCTCATCATACAACAAGTGAACAGTACTTTCCAAGAAAAACATGTCAGATTGAAAGCCTACAGGGATGAGGTATGGAAAATCAGGGACTCTTTTTCCATTTTTGACATTTCTTATGTACCTAGAGCTATGAATCATCTGGTCGATTCCCTTGCTATTTCAGCCAGTCTGTTTATTCCTCCCATGCCTCCCAGACTCAATTATGAAATCCAAGTCAAATATAGGCCATCCTTGCCCGAAAATATTAAATATTGGAAAGTTTTTGAAGATGATGATGAGATTAGTAGATTTCTCCAGGTGGTAGATGAATTTTCCGATATGCATATTGACCAGGAAAATAAAAATGTAGAGGAATCCAAGAAGCCTAAGCTAAAACAAAAAAATGGGTCAGCATGATATTGTTCAATTGCCTAACAATTATATACCTCAAGGTTTGGTACCTCTTGAGAAGCTTTTCGATCATAACGATGTCCCCTACAAACCCGATAAGAAGGAGAAAGAGCCTGCTATCCAGGAGCACAACATAGGAAGCCAAGCTCATGCTAAATTCATAAATCTATCCACTGAATTAACCGCTAATTAGAGGTCTGAATATTGCAACATTATGAAGGAATTCACTAATGTTTTTGCTTGGAAATATAGTGATCTGAAAACATATGACCCTGAGGTCATTCAACATAAGATTCCTCTCGATAAGGACACCATCCCTTTCAAACAGAAACTCAGACCTATCATTCCTCTCCTATTATATGTAATTGAAAGAGAAATCAAAAAGCTTCTTGATGCCAAAATCATAATTCCTTTAAGATACTCTAAATGGATTGCAAACTTAGTGATAGTGAGAAAGAAAAATGGTGAGATCAGGTTATGTGTTGAATTTAGAAATCTAAATAAATGCTCAAAGAAATACAACTATCCCCTACCCAAGATGGAACATTTTCTACAAAGAATTTCAAGGGCTACTGTCATGTCTTTCCTGGATGGTTTCTCAGGCTATAACCATATTTTTGTACATCCCGATGACCAAGAAAAGACTGCTTTTACTACTCCTTGGGGTACCTTCATGTACGTCAAGATGACATTTGGATTGATGAATGCTGGGGCCACTTTCTAGAGGGCCATGGACATAGATTCCGTGGGGGAAAAGGACAAGTTTTTCCTCATCTATCTTGATGACATTATAGTTTACTCCAGCAGTCATGAAGAGCACCTGAAGCATCTGAAAAGAGTATTTATGAAGTGCAAACAGTTTGGGATTTCATTGAACCCCAAAAAGTCCCATTTTTCTCTCAAGAAGGGAAATCTTTTAGGCCACATCGTTTCAGCGGAAGGTGTGAAAATTGATCCAACTCGGGTTGAAGCAATTCAGAGGTTTTCCATACCAAGGTCAAAGAAAGATATCCTATCTCTACTCGGTAAGATAAATTTTGTTAGAAGATTTATTCCAAATTTTGCTAAGTTAGTGAAACACATAACTTCTATGCTTAAAAAGGGATTCGAGATAAAGTGGACAGACAATGCAAGAAGTTCATTTCAGGATATCAAACAAGCTATCATGGAATCTCCCACTCTAATCAGTCCAGATTACACCAAGAACTTCTATATTTTTTCCTTTGCTTCCTATGACACGGTGGTAGCAGTCTTGTTACAAAAAGATGATGAAAGTCTTGATCACCCAGTGGCCTTTTTCAGCAAAACACTCAGAGACGCTGAACTAAGGTACGATCCTATAGAAAAACAAGCTTATGCTCTCATTAAATCTTTAAAATCTTTCAGAATTTATTTCCTCCATGCAAAGGTTATCACCTATGTTCCTTCATCCTCTGTGAAGGATGTTTTGGCTCAGCCTAATATTGATGGGAAGAGAGATAAATGGATCGCAAAGCTAATCGAGTTCGACATAGAAGTAAATCCCACTAAACTGGTAAAAGGCCAAGGCCTTGCCAAGATTTTGACGGAAGAAAACTATGATCTTTTGGACATAAATTTCATTGGGGAAAGTTCAGCAGGTTTGCAGACAGAGGTAGCAGTAGAAGGACAACATAACAACCAACAAGTGGGAGAATTTGTCTTCATGTGAGTGGTATTAAGGTATTATTCATTTTTTACAAATAGAAGTTCCTCCTGAACTTAGCATGACTCAAGCCCAAGCCCTTAAGCTTAGAGCAATCAAATTCTGCATTTATAATAATCTTTTGTATTAGAAAGATCCTGCTAGTTTACTACTAAGATGTTTAAACAATGAAGAGTTAGTTGAAGTTATACATCAGTTTCATTCAAGCATTTGTGGAGGCCACCATTATTGGAAGACCACAGCTCATAAGATCTTAAGGGTTGGGTACTATTGGCCTTTTCTTTTTTCAGATGTGTGCACCTTCGTGAAATCTTGTGATAAATGTCAAAGATTCATAGGAAAACAACAACTAAAATCTCTGCCCCTGAGACCTATTGTAGTGAATGGTCCTTTTCAGCAGTGGGGTTTAGATTTTATAAGTGAAATCAATCCTTCATCTAGTGGTCAGCATAAATGGATCTTGGTAGCCACTGACTATTTTGCAAAATGGATAGAGGCAATTCCCACCAGGAATGCCACTCACCAGGTCGTCATGAAATTTCTTTATGAGAGCATCCTGAGCAGATTCGGTTTCCCAAAAAGGCTAGTAATAGATAATGCAACAAATTTCAAAGATGATGCATTGGTTGATATGAGTAAATCAATGGGCATTCAATTGGTACATTCTACCCCCTACTACCCTCAAGGTAATGGCCTT
>JASDQU010102060.1:0-16101 GCA_032191745.1 Picea mariana
TGTGCCCTGGAGAGAATGTATAACCCTAAGGAATGTTTGTCCCTGATTGTTGAGCCTGGACCATTCCCCACCCTGAGCCATTCCTCCTACACTAATCAAAGTGCACCCTGGAGAGAATGTATAAACCCTAAGGAATGATTGTTCGGACCATTTCCTCCGTTAACCACAAGAGGAAAATATTGTCCTGCATCAACCTCCAAAATGGACCATTCCTCATGTTAACCACAATGAGAAATCGTTGTCCGGCGAGGCGGGCCAGTCTTCTTAAGTAACCCTCAAGAAGAGAGACTTCCCTAGACCACTCCCCATGTTAACCACAATGGGAAGTCATTGTCTATGATACATCAACAATCAGACTACTTCCCATGTTAACCACAATGTAAAGTGACTGTCCGTCAGAAGTCTCAATCCACTTTCCAAACAGAAAAGCATCTGTCCAAAATGGACTATTTTTCAAATTTAAAGATGAATGTCTTCAATAATGTTTTCAGTGCTCCCTCCTAACTTGGAGAGTCATTTCTTCCTTTTCCAATAAGAAGGAAGTTGTTTCCACGATCTCTAGCTTGAGTACGCAAACTCTTTCATCTTGGATAGAAGTTTTACCGAAATGTCTGCTTATCTACTCATCTATGGAGATATGTATTGGAGAATCATTTTCTCCTTTCTGGACTTCATCGTGGATAATATAATGCTTGATTTCAAATGTACTTTAATCTGGAACACTGTGAAGGCTTCAGGTAGATCTAAACAATAGAGTATATCATAGTTGGAAAACTGGAACATATCTATGTGGCACTTCTTCTGTCATCATGAGATCTGATCTACTGAGTAGTCATCCTGATGTTTATAGGAAATCTTCACCACGCTTCTGCTGTGCACTGGAGGTTCTTCACCAATTTATCTTCTTCTTATCTTCATACAGGAATCTCTTTCTGGTATGCCTCAAAGTCTTGAGATTGCTCTTCATACACTCTTTATTCAATTTCTCTGGAGAACATTCTTTCCATTCATCTGATGTATAACTCCAACTCATGGATGTTGCAGATGATATAATGACTTATGTAGAGATAAGTCTAGTTTACTGGAACAAGTAATCATCATAGTCTTCTCCCTCCATCTGGTAGAACCTTTGGTTCTAGATCTTGCAATGCTTTCATTCATAAGTCTTCCATACACTGTTCTTCATCACGACTTTCAGTTCTTCTGCTTGATTGCTTTTAGTGAGTTCATATCAGGCTGGTAATCTTGTGATTCTTGATTCAATGACTGGTTGTTCTGGTTCCTCTTTCTTTCTTGGAATCCTCATGTTCTTCTTCATGTTTTTCTTTAGCTCTTGGGTCCATGGAGTTTCTTATAGATTCCATGCCCTAGAGATTCCACTTCTTCTTTTCATCATAGGATCACGGATCTGGATGGACAACCAGGAATACTTTAAGGCTTCTCTTCGAAGAGGTCTTCTTCTACGGTTGAACTGAACACGTATTGTCTTTCATGGCTGCTACCATGGATACATATATTTCATCATTTTCAATGGATCATAGGATTAGCTCCCTCCTAACCCTTGCTTCATGTAAGAGTGCATATAATCCGCTCCCTTCGTCTAACAGAGTCCACGCTTCCATCTGCATCCTTATTGTCTTCTGCAATATATAATCGGCTCTCTTGTCTAACAGAGTCCAAGCGTCCATCTTGTTATCTTCTACAAAACGTCGTAAGTCTTTTTCCAATTTCCTCTCGATTGCATTGATCCTTGATTCTTCTTGAGCACAACAAGTCCAAAGTTCTTCAAATGTTCGATACTCCTTCCTTGTGTTCATGCTTGCGGCAAATGCATCCCACGTCTTGGGAAGACCATTGAGTACTATGTTCACCAATTCCTTTTTTAAAGTGATCTCTTCAATAGATTGTAGTTGATCTCTTAACTGGGAGATTCTTACAAAGTATGATGTTATGCTATCATCCTCATTCATCTTCATGTCACGGAGCTCATTCTTCATACTCATAACTTGTCCGATGTTTCTGACTGAGAAGAGATTTGTTAGGGCATCGTACATCTTCTTCGATGAGTCAAGATGGGAGATGTAGAGTATCAAGTGGTCTTTTAAGGAATCCACTATTATACTCATGGAATTGATGTCAACATCTTTGAACTTCTCCATAGCTGCAATGTTATGCAGTTCCTTCTCTTCTCCTTCTTTAAACTCTGGCTTCACGATCTTTCCTTTCACGATATCCAGTACTTTATTCTTGGCAAGGATGAGGTAAATCCTTGTCTTCCATGCACTGAAGTTAGAGGCTCCATCTAACTTGTTCTCAGACTTCATAGAGTTCGTCATCGCTGCTTGACTTGGTCAAACCCTAGATTTGACCAGAAATCCAAACTTCACGTCTTGGCCTTTTGAGAGTGTTAAGAGATGCGCTAGGCTAGGGCGCACTGATCTGTTTGAAGATTAGGTCAATCCATTCACTTAAGGTGCCTCAACAAGAGGATTAGGGTTTTTGCAACTGCTCCTGCTAGTAACCCTAGCAGTAGTGTCCTGGAAGCTGCTTCTGCTAGTAACCCTGGCAGCGGTTCCTCAACAAGCTCATTATCCTAGCGGCTATGTTTCCTTCCAGTGTTTAGACTGAATGAAGGAGGTGTGGGCCCATAACTTGTTAGAATATAGAAGATGGTGTGCTCGTTTTACCATTGATGATACCCTCGTCACCCAACCATAGGCCGAAGCCACCCTCCGAGCACCTTAACCTTGACTGGGAATTTCTTCAGAAGCAAACCCTAGGCTAGATAGCCAAACAAAGGGTAGCGCACCTTTCCCCAAGGATAACACATCACAAAAAAGCTGATCAGATAGTCCAAACCCTAGCCAAGAGATAGTCCAAGCCAACACCCAAACTGCTAGCTGCAGCAGATGCACCTGCAGCTCTCCTCCACACGTGCGCACCAATCTAGGAACTACAGTGCACACCAAACTGGGAATTGCAATTCTAAGATGTTGTCAAATGAGAACTGGCGCCCTGTATTTATACTGGTTCTGCCAGATTTGTTGGGGCCGACTTTTCCTTTTGGATATGTGCTTGTTCAGTATATTATTATTATTTCTAGCCGACTTCTTCTCTTGGAGGCTAATAACCTAATGTAAATTATCTTCTTGAGCCGACAAGACTTCTAGGGTTATTATCCAACTCATTAGGGTTTTCTCTTACTTTCCGGAGTCTTCTATTCTCGTCAGGTTCACACATGGAGGTAAATACCTCCCGCAGCTACCATAATATTAACACATATCATGGATGATTTGTCCCTCTTCTTTTGCGGTTCACACCCTATTGGCTCTACCCACAGTTCTCGTATCTATAAGGAAGAGGCGGGTTGTTGTGAATGATGGAAGGCAATGTTTTGTCGCTTCACATGTCATAGAAATTTATGTGATCTCTAGTATTCTCTTAACTCGAGTCATGACTAACACTCTATAGCTTGGCCCAAGCACTTTGGTAACCATTAGAGCATCTAATTGATCAAAATTATCAACATTGTCCAAAACAATAAGAATGTTCTTGTCTTTATTCAGATGCCTCCTTAGGAAGACTTTGCCTTCGTCTATATTTTGAATTTTACAGTTGAAACCCAGTAGATCCTTCAGAATTATTTCATGCACGGTGGTTAACCCATCTCTTTCAGTTAATTCTTTGACATCATGCAAGAAGGTAGTAGCTCTAAAATTAGAGAGGATTTGATTGTATACAGCTTTGGCAAGAGTGGTTTTTCCGTTTCAATAATGGATACACCTCAATGAAGTACTTTACGTTCCAAACGATGGACAACACATGCTCTATGTCATTAGAGTGGGTGACTTCTCCATGCAACGAACAATAAGCATGCCTCTTAACACATCGCACTCTTATCACAACACAACTATTCATGCAGCTCACACTTTTACTATACGTAGCTACAACTCTCTTCTTATGGATTTGGGCCCTCCCGTAAGGGAGTCAAGCCCATTCTCACTCTGATACCATGTTGTTTTTCTATGTGAGATATGAATGATATATTATTGCAATGATGAGTGTTCCATATATAGGGAACATATGGCGACCATCCATGAAAAGAGGCGTCCCTTGAATAATCAATAACTATTTATTATTATCATTTACTTATTATATACGATATTTAATAATCAATAATTATATTATTAATTATTATTCTAAGAGAATGTCTTCTCGATGTTGTCCAAACATCAACACTCTCGACTATCGGAGATAGAACCTCTTTGGCCCTCGAAAGTCATACCCATTCTCTTGTCCGCCTACACTTTTTCGGGCCATCGATTTTTTGTCTTCCCCTCTTCCGGACATCGTCTTCATTAGCAACACCGACATCGTTTGCGGATGGTTGCGATAGAACGATTTCAAATTCAAAAATTAAAATCCCGCCTCCTATTTGTTCTCGATCATATTTCTTTCAAAAACAATATATTTAGTTTGAAGTGGTGCACGGTGATGGCGGAAGGTAAAATGAAAGTCGGAATAATCTCTTGAACCTTCAATTATAATGCAGATCGGTGATGAAACCAGCGATGAAAAAAATACCAACGATGCAATTTGGCCAACCTCAAGTGATAATGAAGCACATGGAAGGTTCTAGACTCACACATTTCTCTCCTATTTAAATCCCTCCTCGTCCTCTCAGTTTTAATGCTCAATATCGTTTGAATGCTCTTAAATCGTAAATTTCCATCTCTTCCTCCGCAATTCCTCACACTGTACACATAAATCTGTGGCAATTGAAGGGAGTTTTAATCTTTGTGGTGTCTCTAGTTTTTTTTAGAAGTTAGATTGTGGTTCTCCTCAAGGCCAAATCCATACGATTACCAACTCCTTGGCCTCTCCATAAATTTCGTCTTCCTTGGATCCTCATTCACATCGCTGGGTAATGATCCAACGTTCTCCAAAGTTCCTACAACATCGAAAAAACTTCGAATTTAATCCAGAATTCATTGGAAGATGTAATTGGAGTTGTATTTTTTAAAGTAGAAAAGATTATAGTGAATGAGTGCAAATTGTGAGCGGATACTTTCATGGAGGAAAATCTATAGGATACTTTTTATGTATTAAGGAAATCCAGGGGAGTAACTAAACAATTACTAATAAAGCACCACTAAAATTTACATATTTACAATTATAAAGACATATGGCTCCAGTTCTGAAAGGACTAAGTCTAACATGCCAAACTAATAATGTCTTTTTCATTATTTTGCAAAATAGAACTCAGATTCACATACCACAAAAGTAAGGTGTTTTTCATTGTTTTGTCTATTTTTGAAAAATATTCTAATTTGAATTTAACCAGAAATACGACAATAATTCCTTTAAAAGTTATATTGGTTTTGTATATGTAGTTTTTTTTTCAAAGAGAGGATGTATATATTTTGTTAAAAGGTCGCAGGGCAGGGTTACATTTGGATATATAAGCAAAATGTCTAAAGTTAAGTATTACATTTTAGGTTTCATCAAAGTAAGGTTGAGTGTATAACTCTTCAAATATATGGAAATTTTACTTATTTGTTATATATTTGATATTAGTTTTTTTTTAAGTTAAGAGGTTAAGTCTTTAGATATATTACAATTTTAGCAATGCAAAAATTTAAAATTAACTATATAAATGTTTATATGTTTAAATATTTAAATATATAACAATTTTGCCATTGTAAAAAAAAAATTAATTAATTATATTTATTTATATAAATATATTGATTTTGAATTTGTTTTCAATTATTAATTATTAATTTTGTTAAAATATATATATTGGTTAATTCACTTTCCATTAATTTTAACATGAATTTTAACAAATTTAACAATGCTATAAAATAAATTGACCTCTAAATCAATTATTATCAACATTTACAAAGATATACCAATTAATGTTATGAAAATATAATTTATCTCTTCCATAAATTATTCCTTCCACTTAAAGGCGAGACGTGATCAAGGCCTTTTCATTTTGTTGGATAGGGATTCTTCAATACCATCAATACATGAGAATACATGTTTCCAAAGGGTTTCATTAGCTTTTATTACGCAAGGATTTCTGATCTAAAAATTTACTTGATCTAAAATTCAAGATCTTTTAACCATTATTTGCATGTGAATTTTTAACTATTAACTATCTTTGTAATGCAAAATTAAAGAACATCCATCAAGCACATGAGCACATAAACATGTAAGCAAACCATCTATGAACAAGAATTGGTAACGGAGTTCACCAGACTTCCTGGCTACGTCTCCGGGTCCACTCCAATAGTGAGACCACTCTTTAATTAATCTCAAATGCTTAAAAATTATAAAGAAAGGCTTACATAAGAGCTCCCAAAAACCAACTTTCAGATCTGCGATTCTGAGCAGAAACAGACATCATAGGTGGCTGGAAAACGTCATTCTGCAACTTTTGATTGTAAACTCGAGTATGCTTGGCTCGCTCAAATGGGCTCTGGAGTAACTTTTATGTTTGGATACTCTGATGAAGAAACAGATAGCATATTCAGAATCATCTCGAAATTCTACAACTTTTGAGTATAAAGTCGACCTATTTCTGAGCAAGTTGCCTGGAACACCTCCTGGCATGAATTCCAATGTAGCCTCTGTCTGTCAAAGCCGTACAGTGTCAAAAAGCATGCCAACTCCTCTTCTAGAGACACTTTTCTGTTCGGCTACTTTGATGAAGAAACAGATAGCACATTCAGAATCCTCTCGAAATTCTGCAACTTTTGAGTATAAAGTCGATCTATTTCTGAGCAGGTCACCTAGGACACCTCCTGACACGGATTCCAATGCAGCCTCTTCCTGTCAGATCCATACAGTCTCAAAAAGCATGCCAACTCCTCTTCTAGAGACACTTTTCTGGTCGGCTACTCTGATGAAGAAACAAATAGCATAGTCGGAATCCTCTCGAAATTATGCAACTTTTGAGTATAAAGTCGATCTATTTCTGAGCAGGTCACCTGGGACACCTCCTGGCATGGATTCCAATGCAGCGTTTGCCAACTCCCCTCTTGCCTTGGTTTGCATACTCGGTTAAATAAGCAGAGCCGCTAACCAGTTCGCCAAATTTAGCGAACCTCCTCCAGATTTTGCTGAATCCTCCAAACTGTTGGGCTTCTAGAAGGTGACACGTGTCATGCTGATGTCAACATCTGTACTGCTGACGTCATCAGTTCGGCATGTTCACTGTTTGACTTTTTATCACTGTTTTCGAAAAACTTCAGAGTGTCATAACTTCTTCATCTGAGCTCCGTTTGAGAAAGTAAATATATGGCTGGAATCGGGAGAACGAGCCAGACGCAATGGCGTTGGTTTCATCCAATTTTGAGAACTTTTATTTTTGAGCATTTTCTGAGCCTAGGAACCCTTCTGAGACTTCTGGGTCATTCCTAGATCCTCCTTTTCTGCATTTGAGTATTTTCGAGCGGTTTTGGACCCACCTGGATCACATCTCCCCACTAAGAAGCTTTTGGACCACAAAAGCATGAAATCATTCAAAAAATAAGTGAGGACATGTTTGTCTCACTTGTCATGTATCACCTATCCATTCCTCCTGGAACCTGTACATATGACTCAGCAATACAACAATCAACACTGCACTGACATTATTAAGTACATTAATCATATTCTTAATCACATCTTCATTCAACATTGTCGGACCCAACCACATATTGCTGATGAGTAATAAGCTGAATATAAACATTGAACATGTGAAAGAGATTGTACCCGAACCATGCTGACTTTTAACCATAGAAACACTATCAACCAAAACAGGTGCATTGCAGTGAAATGACACTTCCTTTTTATGCTTAGGATTATTTTCTTCTTTACATTGTATAGACATAAGTGCCAAATTCCGACTTGCATTAACAACCCTTTTTAATTGTTGTGTAGTGCCCAATGATTTGTCGTTTTTGAATGAATGTGAATGCACTATGTACTCAGTTCCTTCTTTAAACAAGTGATATTGATTATGTTCTCGATAGAAGATCGTTTTTCGATCATATAAGTACTAACTACCCAACACAATTCCACAAATATCTAGTGGGACCACATCAAATTCAACCTCATCTACAAACTTAGATGTAATTGCAAACTTTAGATCACATTGTTGTGTTACTTGTAATCTTTTATCTTTGCATACCCAACCTAATGGATAAGGTTTTTTGTGTGGTTTTATTGTTAATCCCAATTGCTTAACTACTTCTTCTGAAATAAGATTAACTTGAGATCCACTATCTATGAGTATGTCAACCTTTGTTTGTTTTGTAATCATTCTTATATGAAACAATGCAGTCCTCTTTCTATTCTTAGAATTGCCATCATCTTTAGAAGTAGAAGCACATGAAGAACCAATGTTAGCATCATTATCAACAATAGATTTACCTTTCACACCTACGATTGTTATCTTTGTTTCGTCCTCGAAATCTGATCCAAGGTCCTCAACGATAACCGTGGTTGTTTGCTTCCCCTTCCGATCCTTAAACCACTTCAGTTTCATTTCAGGATGTAGCTTCCAACACTTTGTCTCTTCATGCCCTTGCTTTTGACAATGCGAGCATGTAGGTCTCTCATCACCCTTCTTCATTGTACCTGCATGTTTAATTTTCCTCTTTTCCTTGCCTTCTTTTGCATGGATGGATTCAGCTGAAGAAACATCATGAACACTCTTCGCTTTTGACTCAATGTGAGTTGCTTGAACACACACCTCGTCAAGGTTAGTCGGATTAAACATCAATAGCATATGACGTAAATAAGTATGCAATCCTCCTATATATTTGAGAAGAGTTTCCTGGGTGTAGAGAGGTATACCAAGTACCAATGCTCTTTTTTGAAATTCTTGTGTGTATTCTTGCACACTTTGTCCCTTACTTTGTCTCAAATTATGTCAATCCATCATAGCTTGCTGCATATACCCTAATGGATAAAATTGTTTTTTAAGTGCTGAAGTGAACTCATACCAAGAGGAAACGATTTTGCCTTTTGTGGCAAGATCCTCTTGAGATCTTCTCTCCCACCAAATGAGAGCAGTTCCTCCAAGTCAAAGAGAAGCCAATTGAATTTTAATAGCATCTTCAGTAAACTTTTGAATCCTACAATAAACTTCAATTTGACGGATCCAATTGTCTAGTTTTTCAGCATTAAGCTCTCCATTATACATAGGTAATTCAAATTTAATATCAAGCTTTAAATGAGACATATTAGGATCAACTTTTGTTTTTTGCTTTTCAAATGGAGAAGGAATAAAACCATCAAGAAGAGATGGAGAAGTTGGTGGGGTTTTAGGGGGTTCCTCACCGCCTCCTTCTTTTTTATCTTATGTATGAGATGGTCCACCTTATTCACCTTTCTTTCGATATTGATAGAGCTCCTCTACCATCATTTGCATTTTCATGAAAGCTTTCAAAAATTCCCCTTCAGAAGGGACAGAAGAAGTTGCTTCTTCTCCTTTTGGTGAAGACGTCATTCCTCTTCTTGAACCAATCTCTGGATCAAACTCTTCAAGTTCTCCTTCACCACGCTGAAGCTTGGATCTTGTTAACATCAACTCACAAAACAAATGGTTAACCTCGCTCTGATACCAACTTGACCTTAAATTTAACTTGATCTAAAATTCAAGATCTTTTAACCATTATTTGCATGTGAATTTTTAACTGTTAACCATCTTTGTAATGCAAATTTAAAGAACATCCATCATGCACATGAGCACATAAACATGTAAGCAAACCATCTATGAACAAGAATTGGTAACGAAGTTCACCAGACTTCCTGGCTACATCTCCGAGTCCACTCCAACAGTGAGACCGCTCTTTAATTAATCTCAAATGCTTAAAAATTATAAAGAAAGGCTTACATAAGAGCTCCCAAAAACCAACTTTCAGATCTGTGATTCTGGGCAGAAACAGACATCATAGGTGGTTGGGAAACGTCATTCTGCCACTTTTGACTGTAAACTCGAGTATGCTTGGCTCGCTCAAATGGGCTCTGGAGGCACTTTTATGTTTGGCTACTCTGATGAAGAAACAGATAGCATATTCAGAATCCTCTCGAAATTCAGCAACTTTTGAGTATAAATTCGACCTATTTTTGAGCAGGTCGCCTGGAACACCTCCTGGCATGAATTCCAATGTAGCCTCTGCCTATCAAATCCATACAGTCTCGAAAAGCGTGCCAACTCCTCTTCTGGAGACACTTTTATGTTCGGCTACTGTGATGAAGAAAGAGATAGCATATTCAAAATCCTCTCGAAATTCTGCAACTTTTGAGTATAAAGTCAATCTATTTTTGAGCAGGTCACCTGGGACACCTCCTGGGATGGATTCCAATGCAGCCTCTTCCTATCAGATTCGTACAGTCTCGAAAAGTGTGCCAACTCCTCTTCTGGAGACACTTTTCTTTTCGGCTACTCTGATGAAGAAACAGATAGCATATTCAAAATCCTCTCGAAATTCTGCAACTTTTGAGTATAAAGTCGATCTATTTCTGAGCAGGTCACTTGGGACACCTCCTGGCACGGATTCCAATGTAGCGTATGCCAACTCCCCTCTTGCCTCGGTTTGCATGCCCAGTTAAATAAGCAAAGTCGCTATCCAGTTCGCCAAATTTAGCGAACCTCCTCCAAATTTGGCAGAAATCCACCAGATTTGGTTGAATCCTCCAAACTGCTGAGCTTCTAGAAGGTGACACGTGTCATGCTGACGTCAGCGTCCGCACTGCTGACATCATCAGTACGGCTTGTTGACTGTTTGACTTTTTATCGTTGTTTTCAAAAAACTTCAGAGTGTCATAACTTCTTCATCTGAGCTCCGTTTGAGAAAATAAATATATGGCTGGAATTGGGAGAATGAGTCGGACACAATGGCATTGGTTTCATCCAATTTTGAGAACTTTTATTTATGAATATTTTCTGAGCCTAGGGACCCTACTGAGACTTATGGGTCATTCCTAGATCCTCCTTTTCTGCATTTGAGTATTTTCGAGCGGTTTTGGATCCACCTGGATCAATTTCATAACATCCTCTCTTTCCTTGTATATCCTAATTGGTTTGATGCATATATACTCATACATGATATTATTTTATGATATTATTTTGAAAATGGATTTGAAACCATATAGAGAGAGAGAGAGGGTAGTTACTAAAGAGATAAACTTTGATGTATTTTTTTCTAAGAAAAAATAACTATATATTTAATATTTTGAGGATAAATCAAAATACACATAATAGTGTTCCTTTTTGGCACTCCAATAGGACTTAGGTCTTTGATGTTGTTTCATCCTTGACCTTAAAAAAGTCTCTAAATTTATGAAATATTTCATAAAACCATGGCTTAATATGTCAGGATTGATTACATTAAAAGAAAAATTGAAACAATCCAGCAAGTGATATCCAGCGTCCTATATACAAAAACTAATTCTCGCATGCACTTAAATTCTTTATTTGAATATTCAGCTAATTATAGATTGAAAGAACTTTCATTGGGAGTGATTCCCCTTCCACCTCTTTTGAAATATTCAACTTACCCTTCTGCAATTTTAAGGATTCTTTAGAAAGCTCTTCTGCTTTCTTATTGCAATTTTAAGGATTCTTTAAAGAGCTCACCTTCTTTCTTATTAACTCTTGTATACATGTTGAAAGGGAATATTAACAAATTGAGCCCTTACCTCTCTAATTGGAATCACTAGAAGGTTTTCCAACCCGTAATTTCATTTTCCACTTAACTATGAGCATGGAGTCCTTCATTATCTGAACACTTGAAAGACCACTTTCTGAGGCAATTTTTAACAATACCCTAAGAGCATATATAGTATTTCTCTATTATATGTTTCTTCCCCAAGAGAAAATTTAATGGATTTTATGTGATTTTATATTAAGATACAATTCCCCTTGTTCCACATACCCATAGTGTCCATTCACATACTCTATCAAAATAGCCCCTTGCCTTTGATTTCTCAATATTAGGAAATTTCACAATTCTTGGAATTTTTATCTTTGTGGATTTCCATATTCCCCCATAAGAATATATAATTTGGTCACTAATAGTCACTAACTTACATGGGATGGATCTCCTTTGTTTGAAATATCATCTCATTTATGCCAACCATATGGCCCATGTAATAGTACAAGACAATGATTGGTGACTCTACGTTACTGTGTCCTTATGTTAAGCTTCAAAACATTTGGAAATTGTTTCCCCCTCTCATTTACCTTTTCCATCTATTAATTTCAATGCTTCATTCCATACTTATTTAGTGTAAGGACAATGTATTAACAAGGTATTTACATATTCATCATTATTTTTACACAAAACCTCCCAGGGCCCTACCATGTCTTATTTTGGCAATTAGAAAAATATTATAGTTTTTTTTAGGACTCTTCTAAAAAGACTTCCACCACCACTTATTTTCCCCTTCTTCATTTTCCTTCACCCTAATCTTTGTTGTGTATCTTCCAATAAGAGAGAAATTCCTATATCTTCCAACTTGACATGTATATTCTATGGAGTGGAGGTTAACAATTTCACCTAGTGATAAATGGGCAAAGGAAACATCTATGTTGATTTGTTGGGAACCGACCTGGAACCAACCTAAGTCCACTATTCTCATCACACACACCATCTGAGAGGATACCTCTGTATTGGTGGTCTTTTAGCCTACATTCTGAAAGGAATGTTGGAAAAAATTAGGAAAACATGTTTCAGTTTTTAGTGCACATGGAAAGAGAAAGGGAAGGAATTTGCTTGGTGAAGTGGAATAAGCTCGTAAAACCAAAGGAGGTAGGATTATGGGGTATAAATAATATCCATTTGTTTGTACTTGATAACATAAATTCTTTGGAGAATGATGAGAACTAAAGGTTTATGGGAAAATGTGATGATAATAAAGTACATAGCTCTTGGGGCAATGGAAGACTAGATTAGAAGAGAAGTGAAGAAATTTGGAGGGGGTTTAGTCATTTGGAAATCATTAGTAAAGGCTTAGCCTTTTCTAGGAAGATGGTTGGTTTGAATAGTAGGGAAACTAGACAGAGTGAAAATTGGGGAGGATTCATGGATGAAATGTATAGGTAATTATAGGCTATTTGGGGCTTTTAAAAGTGCACTCTCAAATCTTAAGATTCATAGCATATTAGATGGAATAGATCCATGGCCTAGATTTATATAGAACCAAGGATGTAAATCAACAACTCAACTTAAGCTCCAAGGAAGAGAGGCACAATAATGGAAACAATCTATTTCTAGCATCTAACATAGTGTTATGAGACTTAGTGAAAAATAAGACGAAATCATTTGGTCAAAAATGAATCCTATGGAAGATACACAACAAATATAGGATACAATATTAGGGTGAAGGAAAATGAAGAAGGGGAAAATAAGTGGTGGTGGAAGTCTTTCTGAAAGTTGAAGAGTCCTCTAAAAACTATAATATTTTTCTAATTGCCAAAAGAAGACATGGTAAGGCCTTAGGAGGTTTTGTGTAAAAATAATGATGAATATATAAATCCCTTGTTATTACATTGTCCTTACACTAAAGAAGTATGGAATGAAGCATTGAAGTTAATAGATGGAAAAGGTAAATGAGAGGGGGAAACAATTTCTAAATGATTTGAAGATTGGCATTAGGAAAAAGTAATGTCGACTCACCAATCATTGCCTTGTGCTATTACATGGGCCATATGGTTGGCAAGAAATGAGATGACATTTCAAATAAATCATATCCATCCCATATAAGTTAGTGACTATTAGTGACCAAATTATATATGCTTATGGAGGAATATGAAAACCCACAAATATAAAAATTTCAAGAATTATGAAATTTCCTAATATTGAGATATCAAAGGCAAGGGGCTATTTTGATGGAGTATGTGAAGGGACACTACAAGTATGTGGATCAAGGAGAATTATATACTTAAGATAAAATCACATAATGTCCATTAAATTTGCTCTCGGGTAAGGAACGTATAATAGAGAAATACTATGAACGTATTTCAAGTGTTCAAATAATGTGGGACTCCAAGCTCATTGTTGAGTGGGAAAATGGGAATTATGGGTTGGAAAACCTTCCATTGATTCTAATTAGAGAGGTAAGGGCTCAATTTGTTAATATTCCCTTTCAACATGTATACAAAGACTTAATAAAAAAGAATATGAGCTCTCTAAAGATTCCTTAAAATTGTAGAAGGGTGAGTTGAATATTGCAAAAGAGGGCCTCGGATGGGGTGGCACGTGGCAGCTCCTCGACACCTGGCTCAGCACTAAGCCATAGCATAAATGTTGATGGCCGCCACCCTCCTACCTTTCATTTACGATGGTAGACGGCCATAACAGCCGATATACGGTGGAGGGACACCTCCCTCGCACGAACACTCTCGCTCACAGCGCACTCAGCATGCTAGGGTTTATGGATAGCCATGTGAATCCGGCCTTTGGCAATTTGTTTTTTCGAGCGCTTGGACAGCGCTGGTCTGCTCTTTCTTCGACTCTCCCCTTCATCTGGGAGCTCTAGTGCAGCTCTGTTTCCTGGATTACTCTCATCTCGCAGCATCCTCACTGTATTGTTATATATTCCTTGGCAATTATGACTAGGAAGCGGGGCAGGCCTCGTCATGGCTCGGCCTGGTACACTCACAAAGTGCAGCAGCAAAGGAAGGAGAAGCTGGAGCGCGCTCTGTCGTTGGCGACCTCCATCCTCCGAAAGCAGGCTCGAGCTGACCAATTGGCTCTACATGCCATCATTGTGGAGACTGGGGCCGGATGTAGCAGTGAAACCACGGCAATTAAGTCTGAAAATAGGCCGGAGGATGGTGTTGCGGATGCGTTCCCCACTTGTTACGTGGAAGAAATATCGTTCATGGAGGAATTGGCGACCACCCTGGAACCCCAAGCCATGGAGGCGAACCACGAGGATGGAAGCGGTCCTAAAATTGAACTGGCAGATGACATCCCTGGGTGCATTGTCAAGGAAATTCTGTGGCCGGGTGACTACAGCCCCACCAGCCATGCTATGCAGGCAACATTCGAGGAAGAAACTCGGGACAAAGCTAGAGCCGAAGAGAACGCGGACGAGAACAGCCCAGCGAGGAAGGAGGAAGCGGCTGGTGCAGAACTGATGGAGCTCAAAGCCGGAGATGGAGAGACCGTGGAAATGAGGGACGTAATCCTCGACGACGCGGGTAATGTCTTGCATGGTACTTTCCTCTGTGCAGAGCATCTGACTCTGGTGTTCGAACTCTAAGGCCACATGGCAGACCTGGAGCACAGAGCCCTCCTCATGGGCCAGCATCTGGACCTGCTCCTTGACGCGTACTCCATTGCTCCAACAAAGAGGAAGTGCCCTCTCTGTGCGCAGGCATTCGCCATCCCAGCTGGGTCCACGCAGCAGACAAGCAAGGGCGACGGGTCACCGGGTATCTAGGTCTTCTATGCTATTTCGTTTCTTTGTTTTATCTTGCTACTGTTACATGTTCACTTGGACTATAGCCATCTATCCTAGTTTTCTCCGGGCAGGACAGAGGGCAAAACAGTTCTCCAAACCATGCTGGTTTCCGGTAAAACGACAGCATTTTTGATGGCTTAGACCTATATCTCTGTACATTTTGTCAAGGTTTCTTCGATAACTTAATATAGCAGGTTCCACCTTTTTAATCTAAAAAAAAAAAGAATATTGCAAAAGAGGTGAAAGGGGGATCACTCTCAATGATTTTTGTTTCAATCTATAATTAGTTGAATATTCATATAAAGAATTTAAGTGTATGTGAGAATTAGTTTTTGTATATAAGATGTTGGATATCACTTGATGGGTTGTTTCAATTTTTCTTTTAATGTATTCAATCCTATCATCTTAAGCCATAGTTTTATGAAAGATTGTATAAATTTAGAGACTTTTTAAAGTTCAATGATGAAGCAACAATAGAGACCTAAGTCCTAAACGAGTGCCAAAAAGGCATACTATTATGTATCTTTTGATTTATCCTTGAAATATTAAATGTATATATTTTTTTCTTGGAAGAAAATACATCAAAGGTTCTCTCTCTCTCTCTCTCTCTCTCTCTCTCTCTCTCTCTCTCTCTCT
>JASDQU010102060.1:30764-54737 GCA_032191745.1 Picea mariana
TCGAACATTGTGCACAATCCAGGAGAGGGCACTGTCACGACTCACCCTAGGAAGCTAGTCTTAAGATTACTGAGATGATTATCTTCCCCGTATTAATATGGAGGACCGAATTTGATCTCCACCAATTTGCATGATTCATGAGAACGCACTGTCGTGACTCGCCCTCGCGTGAGAAGGACATCTATATCAGACACTGACCACATGCTTGCATGAGAAATGTAAATAAATATAGTCAACATTTTCAAGATACAAAGGAAAAAAATCCTCAGAAAAGAATTAAAAAGGTAGAATGTTTAGATTAGGCTATTCTGAAGAAGATTAGAAGTACATTTGAGAAGTAAATGGTTTTTATATTAAATAAATAATAAGTTAGTAAGTTAATGAGACTGAGGAAAATTCGTAGGACATTCCAGAGCATATTTCGTGAAGTTGGCCGAACATGATGTCTAGTATTATTAAATTGTATATATAATTTATTTTTATTCGACATCACATCTTTGATAGCTTTGTCAAAATGTAAGTAAATAATTCAATCACATAGTTCACTGATTGAAACTTCAAACTACGCTTAGATTCTGAAATCCTTCGACAGTCCTAATTCTTTAAAAATAGTTATTTCATTAAATAAATAATGACTTAGTAAGTTAATGAAACCGAGGAAGAATGGAAGTCTATTTAGGGAAGTTGAACGTGAAATTTTATATATAATTTATTTGTAGAAAAAAATGCATGGTCTAACTATCATTATTTTTTGTTGTCGAAAATTCAATTTTTAAAAGTTAATGAAATTGAGGAAGATTGGAAAGATATTTAGGCAAGTTGAAAGTGAAATTTTATATATAACATTTTACTACTGGATTTCTGGCAAATATCCCCTAAAAAATCATTGCAAAACCTTTACTACCGAATTTCAGACAGATATCCCCTAAAATTATTGAAATCCTTCATTTCATAGAACATTTAGACAGTGGAATTGGTGAGAGATAAATGATCTATTTAGTATTCAATCAAATTTAACACTATGTGTTGTTAAATTTGTTGTTCGTTTTCAAAACATAGGGTTGATAATGTTATGATTAATTAAAATAACATTTTTATAACTAATAACTTCTTCATTAGGTTAAAAACTAGCACAACAACAAGTTTTTGCTACTGGAAAACAATAAAATTTCGTGGGTAGTAAAAAATCCTTGGATAGTTAAAAAAAATCCTAATTGAGACAATAAAAATGTGAGGTCCAACTGGTGTAGTAAATAATTGATCCAACAAATGATGTAGTAAATAATTTTATCAGTTATTATCAAGCTAATTTCACTAATGATTAACCATTATGTTTTAACATGTCAGAAAGATAATCTATAAAATTTTGATCTTTAATTTCTTGTGACCACTAAAAATATTCTAAACAAATTAAATAGTATCCATAAAAACCCAATTAAAAAATGATTAAATCTGGCCATTGTCAATAAATATACTCTTTTCCTCCTAAGTAAACAATATAAAGACATAGTAAGTAAAGTATACAATATAAAGACATACTAAGTAAAGTAAACAACATTGCATCCCTGCAATCCATGTTGCATTTGCAGGAAAAATAGAAACATGAACATGAGACGAATATTGTTTAAATGGTTATTTTCTATTTTCAAATGTTGTTTAAATGATTATTTTCCATTTTCAATTTAATGTTTAAAATGTCATCATCTCAATTGTCGTTGGATCTTTATGATAACTTGGTATAAAATGAGACCTTATAAATTAAATTTAAAATACTTAAAAGTTGCATAGCAACGATTGTTTTAGTGTAAGAAGCAAGTATTGGAAGCAAGAGTTACATAGGACTCCAAGAAAAATGTAACATTCCTACAATCTAATGCAACATATTATGGTGAGAGTGGTACTTTAATTATTACAAGGAGCTTGAACTCTAAATACTCACTTATGTGTACTTTCATTTTTTTTTGGACTTAGATCGAAACACATTTGTGTAGATACACTTAGTTGGATTGACTTTCTATTTGGCATTTCATATTAAAAGTCCATGTTTCATTATTAAAAGTACTTATTCTGATAGAACAAAGTAGAAATATATACATGGAATAGTAGAAATATTTGCATGGATATATAACTTTTATATAATAATAATAATAATACTAATAATAATCTACTTTTAAGGTCATGGCCAAGCCAAACACCAAATTAGTGTATGAAACTCCCTTATTTGTGGAACAAATATATAACTTACCTTTATATGATTTAAAGGTTACAAGTGCTATATTATATATGATTTAAAAGAGGTTACAAGTACTATATTATTTATTTGAAGTCAAAATTATAAACTAAGGATTAACTTAACAAATCTAAAGATGTTTTGCTTTAATTTCTTGGATGTGCAGAAATAGATAAGTGATGTCATTATCTTCTATTTTAATTAGATTAGTGTCATCCAGTGGTGTTTTCTTTTTTCTACTTATAATGAAAAAAAAATTGCAACTTTCTACTAGTTGTCTTTCATTTTCTTTTTTCTACTTATAATAAAAAAAAAATTGCAACTTTCTGGTGGTTGTCTTTCATTACTCTCTTAAAAGGTATAACCAATAGTGCACATTAGAGAGCAGACTCTAAAAGCGCAAAGGGCCATTTAGTTGTATTTATTTCCTCCTTCTTCACCCATTTTCCATTGAAAATTTGATGGAATTATAATTATTTCTCATAAAGAAATGGTTGAAGAAATAACATTTTGAACCATTCATGCGAACAAGGCAGATGCCATGGAGTCGAATCAACCGTTCATTTTCTCAAGTGACTTGTCAAAACTCTTAGCTGACAAAAGCATGGATAAAGTCGAAAAAGATTAATCTAACACAAAGTCCAATGGTGTCTTTTGTTTTTATTTCAAAAATATGACTAATCTAACACTAACGATGACAATTCAATTAAAAATGCTTCTGAACTATCTCAAGCGTTGTTGGTTGGCCATTGGTTGAGATATTTTAAGGTTTCACATGAGAAATAAGAAAGGACCCACTAATCACAGTGTCACAAACATGTGAAGACATTGAGTTATGTGAATTGAATTGTTTGAATGAAAAAGTTTCCAATACTAAGGCATATACAAGACAATCGTATTACAAAGTAATAATGATCAATAATTGGATTCCTTTTTAGCACAATGAAGTACTTGTTAGATTTTACTTGCTACGTTCTGCTCCTTTACCTTCTAATGCACAACTGGAAATTCACAACCACGATGAAATTCTTCCCCTATCCATTACACAAGTTGCATATAGAAAAGTGTAATGTCCTTAGGCATTTAATACCCAGTATGACAATCTTCTATGTGGATTTCTTGAAAAGATGAAACGTGGACTGAATTGATGCCATAGAGATTGATACATTGGCAGTGGGGGAAGGAGAAGCTACATGCAATAAGGAGGACAACCAATGTAATGCATCCATCCCATACTTGCAATAAGGAGGAAAACCAACGTAATGCATCCATCCCTTTTGTCCTTGGATGATAGTGAACAATGTCATGACCATCAGACGGGGCAAATAGAGGGAGCAACGAAAACCATGAATTTTTCTATTTTCTCCAAAATGTAGGACATGAAAAGTAAGAAGCAAGCACTGGAATCATACATGTATGAATACAAGTATGTAACTTAGTATTCTATCTTTTCTTTTATGCAAATTCAAAGGATAAATTTTTTGCCTTAATTAATTACCTACAACCATGGTGTTTCTGGAGGCTTTACAGAACTATTGGACGAAGAGATGAATCTTTGAGGCTTCAAGCACTCTAGGATTTGAATAATTTCCTAAGGATCAGTCCAATGTATATATTTTCCACTTATCTAAAATATTTTTGCTTGTTGAGAAAACAGGGAAATATTCGTTCAGTTGATAAACTATACATGATGCTCATAAAATTGGAAAATTGGGATTCAGTCATTCAAAACATAAATTGAGCTTGAAATGAAGATAATTTCCTTGTGCATGTCTTGCACTTGTACTTCGATTATTGTACATGATGTTGTTCTTAATACATACATATGTGGTTCACAAATCATAGCATAGATAATGAAGAATGGCATATTAGCCATAATATTCTCGTTTTTTACATTTAACATTACAACACCCTCTTCTAACATTACAGCACCCTCTTCTACCATAAATTTTTATAAAAACATGCCGACTTTGCAACAATACTGCATACCAACTGCTATGGAACTCGTTCCCTTGGTGGGAATTCGAAGAGCCCCAATACTTCATAATTTTGTTGAATCACTTTCTGCGGTTTCCATAGTCCGATCTTTTAACCAGGAATCATGAGTCATAAATCAAAATTTGTCTCTAATTAATGATCATTTGACGCCATGGTTTCATAATATATCTGCCATGGACTAGCTTAGCTTCAGATTAAATTTACTACAAAAATTTGGATTTTCCTTCTCCTTAGTGGTGGTCAAGGATTTTTAGAATAGTTTTGAGTCTAGGAAGCCAGTCTCGCAATTACTGAGATGATTATCTTCCCCGTATCCATATAGAGGACTGAATTCGATCTCCACCAATCTACACGATCCAGGAGAACGCACTGTCACGACTCGCCCACACCTCACGTGAGAAGGGAATCTATATCTAACAGTGACCACATGCTTGCACAAGAAATATACATAAATAGAGTCAAAATTTTTGAGATACAAACAGAAAAAATCCCTAGAAAATAAATAAAAAGGTAGAATGTTTAGGTTGGGCTATTCTGAAATCCTTCTACAGTCCTAATGCTTTTTTTCCCTGAAAAATGGTTGTTTCATTAAATAAATAATAAGTTAGTAAGTTAATGAAACAGAGGAAGATTCAAAGTACCTTGGAGAAATAAATGGTTTTTTTTATTAAATATATAATAAGTTAGTAAAGTTAATGAGACCGAGGAAGATTAGTACGACATTCCAGAGCATATTTCGTGAAGTTGGTCGAGCATGATCTTCAGTATTATTAAATTGTATATACAATTTATTTTTATTCAATGACATCAAATCTTCGGTGGCTTTGTCAAAATGTAAGTAAATAATTTGATCACAAAGTTTACTAATTGAACTTAGATTCTGAAATCCTTCGACAGTACTAATTTTTTATTTTATTATTTTTATTTTATTTTATTTTTTATTTTATTTTTTTTGTTTATGAAAAAGTAGTTATTTCACTAAATAAACAAGTGTTGCATGGGAGAGTAATCCCTGCTAGGCTGGAAGGGGAGTAAATGAGTGGCTTTCAAGTAATCCCTGCTAGGTATTTATGCAGAATTTAGTATTCTCTAATTAGTTTTATTTTAAATTTATCAAAAAATATTAATGTCTGGTACATGAACGAGGGTTCCAAGGATCTAAGTTTGATAGTACATGAAATATTTAATACATAACCAATGTAACCCAACAATTACGGAGTGTCGGGTTGGCGAAGTTGGGGGAGTGTCGGGTTGGCGAAGTTGAGGGTTCACTTTTTTTAATTTTTATGGTCAGCCTATTCTGTGAAATACATTTTGCACCCAACACTTTCATCATATACATTTTGCACCCAACAATTCCATCATATACATGAGACTGAGTAATTTATAGAATATTACAACATTGTAAGAATATTTATAGTAATTTATATAATGCTATAGAACTTTATATATTTTGCACACGAAATCGCGGGTTCACACTTTTCATGTCCAACGTGTTTCGTGATATACATTTTGCACCAAACACTTTCGTCATATACATTTTGCACCCAACAACTCTGTCATATACATGAAACTGAGTAATTTATAGAATATTATAACATTGTATGAAGATTTATAGTAATTTATATAATGCTATAACATTTTTTACTTAATGAATAGCATAAACAATTATTTAAATTTTATTCAATATATATTTTTTTATAAGATTGTATAAAAGTCTGTCAAAATGAAGGACTACAGAGAATTTCCATGGTTTCAAGCTATAAATATTGAGCTGCCCTGAGGGTAAACTAGCTCAGCCAGCCGAACCACTTCATAACTAAAGTGTAGACTGTTACTGATACAAAAAGAGTTCAAAATTCTGGCCCCTAACGGTGGTCGTTACAACTGTGGAAGTTGTAGACAACATAACTATAATGACCATGGACAAATGCATGAAAGGTCACCATGAACATGACAAAAGAATAGACAAAAACAACAGACAGATCACCGGTATGGGTTGTAGTGGAGTGACGCGACCATGCAAAAGGAACCAAATGTCATGTCCCCAGGAGGAGGCGGCTCCTCCTCAACTGGTGTCCGGTCCAGTTGCATGGCATCCTCCATCTGTGATGGCACGTGCTCTTCCTTCTGCACGTCCTTTGGTCATAATGGAAGCCTCTGCTCCTCACAGTCTGCCTCTGTGTGGACCAAAGTTTCCAGTGCCAACACTGGTGCTGAGGTTTCCGCTGGTTGGGCTACCTCTGTTGGGAGGTGATGAGCACCATGTAACATGGAGAGCAACTGCAAGAGTTGAGACACTTTGTCATCCAGGGTCTCTAGGCAGAACTAAAGGTCGTCCATGTCCCAACGTAGGTCGAATGCCAAGCTCTGCACCAGTGCAAAGCCACTTTGCCACTCACATTTTGGGTCAGCGTTGGTACCGACTAGATATTGGGGTTGTCGTTGCGAATTTTGACTGGCTTCCGGACCATCCATCTGAAATTTGGCATCGTGAGGCTGGTCCTGAAGTGACTGGGTGGCTGGAGAATTGGGAGGAGCCAAAGGGCCTAGGTGTGAAATAGAGGTCGAATTGCCTAAAGGTCCTAGGTTGTAGTCCAGTGAGGCCCCTGAGCAGTCGAGCCCCTCCATTTTGTTGGCAAGGGACATTGCAAGGGGTAGGAGAAAACTGGGAATGTGAGTTGACTTCCCCAGGGAGGAGGACGAGGTGGCCGAAGAGGAGAAGGATTATAGGGAGAGAGCAGGCTAGGGACGAAGGACTAGGCGGGGTCCGTTTGGCTGCTAGGTTGACCTACGTTTCGACTTCCCTTGTAGTCAAGGCATATCTGGGGTAGTGGGAGGGAGAAAATGTGCCAGCAACAGAGTAGGAGAGGACAAAAGCAGAGTAGGGAAAGGCTGGGTAGGAGGCCGAAATCTGAGAAGAAAAACCAAGAAAGAATGAGCCATCTAGATCCACTGGAGCAATTGAAATAGGCTAGGGAGCTAGTGAGGTTCCATAAATGGCCGCACGTGCAGAGTAAAGGTCGAGCGAGGGTGTTGGTCCGTCGAAAGGATGTGAAGGTAGAGCAGGGCGTACTGAGAGTAATGACGGCCTGCCTCGAATGATCTAAACTTAAATTCATGAGGTAGGTGGGAGGGACTGGCACGCGGTCCTCACGTGGCCAACACCACAAAGGATCGCTCCTGGCTGCTCCACTTGACACTTGTTCTCTACTAGCACTCCATCTATGGGAAAGGAAATAAATGCGATGGAGTACAAACACGTGGGCATGAAGTTGAAGTACATGGGTTTGTTGGCAAAAAGTGGAAAAAATAGTTGTAATGTCTGTTACATAGGTTTGTTGACAAAAAACACAAAAAAAATTAGCATTCTTGACTTTGTTTTCTTTAAAGGAATGGATCGTGGACACAATAGAAATTGAAATTTATGAAATGAAAGGTTCCTAGATAGCATAATTTATACATACAAAATATGTAATTTTACAAAGTGGAGCCCTCATTCCATACTTTGCCAGTCTTTGGATGACGGGTTTTCAGGATGTCAGGGTGAAAATTGGGCTTTTGTTCTTCCATTCCCTACAAAAAGCACTGACAATTTTGCGATATACAAACTGACAATTGGAATTTCGGACTATTAGAATTTTAAGGGCATCATTTAAAAAAAAAGTAGCATTCTTGAAATAGTATTCTTTACATATGTTTTACATACGTCCATGGACAAAAAACACAAAAAAGGAGTAGTAATGTTTGTTACATAGGTTCGTGGAGAAGAGCACAAAAAAAACTAGCATTCTCGAAATAGCTTTTCTTAAAACAAGGGTTCCTCGACATAAGAAATTGAAATTTATGAAATTAAAGGTTCCTGGACAGCATAAATTATACATACCAAAGATGCAATTTTATAAAGCAGAGATTTAGTTTTATACATACGAAATATGTACTTTTATAGAGTATAGGGATGACATTTTATAGAGCATGCACAGAGCCCTGAATCCATACTTAGCCAGTTTTTTCATCGCGGATTCTCAGGATGGCGGGTTGAAAAATGGGCCTATGTTGTTACATGGCCTACAAAGAATACCTAGAGTTTTGCGATATACAAATTGACAAGTGGAGTTTGGACTATTTGAATTGTAAGGTCCTTTGTGGCAAGCAGTAAGAAGGACAGGTGGTAAAGATAAAGTAGTGAACACAATTTCATGACATTTATATAAAAAAAATAATAAAATGTCTTACATATTCCTGTAAATTTAAAGAAACATACATAGTTTTTGCATCGCGGGTTCTCAGACTGGTGGGATGAAAAATGGGCCTCTATTGTTCCATGGCCTACAAAGAATACCTAGAGTTTTGCGATATACAAATTGACAAGCAGAGTTCGGTAAGGTCCTCTGTGGCAAGCAATAAGGATAGGTGGTAAAGATAAAGTAAACACAATTTTATGACATTTATATAGAAAAAATAATAAAACGTCTTACATATTCCTGTAAATTTAAAGAAACACACACACACACACACACACAGATATATATATATATATATATATATATATATGAAATATGATATGTGAAATTTGAGTGAGTGATTTACTGCATATGTAATTTTGAAAATGACCAAGCAGGGAAAAATATGCACAATTTATACATACAAAATATGTAATTTTACAAAGTAGATATTTATTTTTATACATACTAAATATGTAGTTTTATACAGTATGGGGATGAGATTTTAAAGAGCATACACGGAACCCTCATACCATACTTTGTCAACTTTTGGATGGCGGGTTCTCGAGACATGGGGCTAAAAATTGGGCTTTTGTTGTTCCGTGGCCTACAAAAAAGCATTAATAGTTCTGTGATATACAAATTGACAATCCGGCTTGGGCACTATTTCAATTTTAAGGGCCTTGTCTCAAAAAAATTTAGCATTCATGTATTTTTTTTTACATACGGTCGCAGACAAGAAAACACAAAAAAATAATAGTAATGCTTGTTACATAGTTTCATGGAGAAAAGCACAAAAAAACCACTATTCCCAAATTAGCTTTCCTTAAAACAAGGGCTCCTAGAGAGAAGAAATTGAAATTTATGAAATTAAATGTCCTTGGACAACATAAATTATACATACCAAAGATGTAATTTTAAAAAGCATATATTTACTTTTATACATACGAAATATGTACTTTTATAAACTATGGGGATGAAATTTGATACAGCATGGACGGAGCCTTGAATCCATAGTTAGTCATTTGTTGCATCGCGGGTGGGGTTGGCGGGCAGAAAAATGGGCCTTTGTTGTTCCGTGGCCTACAGAGAACACCCAGAGTTTCGCGATATACAAATTGATAAGCAGACTTCGGGCCATTTGAATTGTAACGGTCCCTGTGGCAAATAGTATGAAGGATAGGTGGCAAAGATAAAGTTGTGAAGACAAATTTATGACATTTATATATATATATATGTGTGTGTGTGTGTGTGTGTGTGTGTGTGTGTGTGTGTAATATGTGAAATTTGAGTGTGATTTACCACATATGTAATTTTGAAAATGACCAGACAGGGGAAAATATTCATCAAAAAGGAAGAGAATTGAAATAAAATAAACAGAATGTCTTCACATTCAATAGAGCTGAAGATAAAAATGTAAGAACACATAAATATATGAGACAAAAGAATAGTTTTATTTCGAATATATGAAAAAAAGAATACTTTGTTACATATTCCTGGAAATTTAAATGTGTTTGTCATATAGATTGGGATTGGGGATCCTGCGGACCATAAAAGAAATATGTACAAGAAATAGGACTGGAAAGAAGAAGTGGGACACGGTAGAGTGTAATACCTGAAAAGTAGAAATGGGAAGATATCAGTCATTGCTTATAGGTTTATATTTAGAAAAGGTGGAATAATTGGATTGATAAAGAAAGGACTATGACTATACACTTATAGGCATGGTACATATAAGTAATTTTGGTATTTTCTTGTTGATGCGTATTCCTGTTGATTTTCGTGGCTGTCCCGCTTGAATAAATGGACTGATAAACAAAGGATGTATAGGAATGTTCCACGAAGGAATTTTGTTATTTTCTTACTGATGCATTTTGCTGTTGGATTTCGTTGGGGACCCACTTCAAGTTCTCTTTAATATAGCTTCTCAAGGGGGCGACGTTGATGTCATTTCAGATTTTAATGCTGAAAAGTTAATTTCCTAATTCGGTTAGATCAATAGAAAATTTACACAGAAACTGATGAATGTCTCCATTCTTCACCGAATAACAGACTAGCCAGCTATTCATGTCTTCCTCATGATATTCAAGAATCATGTAAAAAGTTTCTAGAGACAAGGCCTTAAAATTATCAAGTTGTTTATCGAAAGCTTGCTTGGTTAACACCAATGAGTTGAAGATTAAGCTGGGGTCCTGGAAGTCATTTGTCCTTCCGACTAAGTCTATTTTGGCTAGCTTTGTGACTAATGTTTCTTTCTTTTATATTGTTTCTCACATGACTGGACGATGAGATATAGGTTCTTCACCTTTTCTTTCCAGCATGCTTCTAATTGAATGAGTTGTTTTGTGGACGGGAGACCATGTTGTCTTCTTGTCATTTCTGGCATGTTGTTGAAATGAAAGGAAAAACAGATGACCGTGTGCAAATAGAAAGTTTCTTCATTTTTTAAATCTGTCTGCAGAAGTTGGAGAAAGTTATGTGCCCTGCTTCCCACCAAATCCATATTTTGTGATGTTTCCCAGGCCTTAGTAATTAGTTCCATTCTTCTGTTGATATTTTTATCCATATATCCTCTACAAGAGGCGAGGAAGTTGGGGGAGACTTTTATATTTGTTGCAGGGGTGCAGGGAGTCGAAGGTATGGCTATTGCCAAAGGACTACCAAGCAATGGAATAGGAAACAAAGATTCCTCTAATTCCTTAATCCGATCCTTTAGTTTGGCATTGTCGGCCTTTATGACTCGAACGCAGTCACAAAGACCATCTCTGGTTGCCATGTGAAGTTGAGATATTTTGGACGCCTGCATATTGGCAAGGTCAAGTTTTGAACGATGTTTTATTTTCTTATTTTTGACATCTTTTTTTTCAATAATTAATTTTTTTGATTCGCTTTCAAAAATAACACTCTGGAATACGAAGGATTCATATTTGTCAAAAATTTCGGTATCAACTATGTCCATTCGGTAGCCACGTTGAATTGGGTCTTCGAGCTGATCAAGTTTGCAGAATATGATATCCAGATCAGAGTCAAGATCCATGTTTTCACCCTAAATTTTGGGCTGGTCCACCACCCCTGCAATTCTTTTTCCCTTTTCCTACACCAAAAGCTTGCCAAAACTATCAAATTTATGATGGACTATTAATTTTTGCACCTTAGGAACAAAGATGTTCGGTGTATCTGTATAGAACTATTGTGGAACTTCCTCTAGTAGTTTATGAAAATGTCGGTTTTCTCCAGAGGCTGCTTGAAATGAAGGAATGGAGGGCGCAATATAACCCGCCGAAAACGTTGGTTCAATGCGTGCGCATGTAAAATCTCCCCAAGGTCTTCCTTCATTAATGACAATGCCTATGCATGTTGTATGGTGAGCTGGTAGAGCTAAAGCTTAATTATTTCATACTTAGAAGAGCGAAGGTGGCGATTACAATGAAGAACATTTAAGGATTGGATGTTTCGTGAAGGAACGAAGATGACAGCGTGTGAATGGAATTCCATGGTATTTGAAATTAACAGTGGGAAGCGATAGAAAAAGAGTCCACAAATATTGCATTAATGGTAGAACTTCTCGATCCTTCTGCCCATATATATATATATATATATATATATATTACTTCTTAATATGGACACGTGCAAAGGCAATGGAGACGGGGAAGAGCAAGCAAGGAAGCAATGGGAAAGTCTGAAAAGTGGTCGAATGGCCTTCAAAATAAGTTTACAGGTGATAGCGAGGATAGGCGAGTTTCAAAACGTGTAAAACGTAAGAGGGCATGATGGTACAGTTCAATGGAGGGTTTGTATATTTACTGGATTGCGGGAAATTGGGTAAGTATGTAAACTATGATTTTCTGCAGACTTTCAAGGAGCATAGTGAAGGGAAGCATGTACAGTCTTTGGATCGTGGGTTCTTGAGCTAGCGGGCTGAAAAGTGGGACTCTATTGTTCCGTGTCTTGTAAATAGTACCCAGAGTTGCCCAATTACAGTTCCTCGATATACAAACTTGCAGACGAACTGTAGGGATGGGGGGTCCATGATGGCAATTTTCAAGTACTAAAATATGAATAATTTGATTAAACAAAATTATGAAATTAGTCACAAGGTTTGATTCCAGTTGCAATTGTAGACTACCAAAGTTTCGGGCGTCCACGATATACAAAATGATAGGCGGATTTGCGCGTTGGCGGGCTCAACATTCTACTTTTAGTTATTTCTGCGATTTACAAATTGACACACAGACTCCAGGGTTGGCGGGTTCCCAGAAACAATAAATACATACCAAATATGCAAAGATCCCTTATTCTATACTTAGCCAATTAGTCGGATCGTGGACTTGCGGGCTGTAAGTTGGGCTTCCAATGTTCCATGTCCTGCAAATAGCACCCATAGTTGGGCGATATAGAAATTGACAAGCGGAGTTGCAGGCTGAGTGGCTCATATTATAGCTAACATTAGTTTCAAGTACTAAATTATTAATAATGAATATTTATAGTGCACAATTTAATTAAAGAAAATTAGCAAAGGAGTCGCAAGCTTCCAGCCCGGGTCCAATTGTAGATCACCGAAGTCTCAGGCACAAGATTAGATGGACATGCAATGTTCCATTCCGGTGTCTGGGAACCCATAAGCATAGACATGGATTACCAAGTTTTGGATGAAATATGTACACTCGAAATGCGGGGAATGAGAGTTTGATAACGCGTAGAGGGGAGACTACATCCATAAAATTGGCTAAGGAAACCAAATGGCTCAGCCAAACTCACAGTGCATATTTCATAATTCATGTGGAACACGAATTGTGTGGTGACCAGATTAGTATGTGTAGAAACCAGGGAAAGCTAAATATGTACCTTTATAAAGTATGTGTTGATATTATAGTAGTTGCGGGAGGTATTTACCTCCACATGTAAACCTGACGAGAATAGAATATTCTAGGAAGCAAGAAGAAACCCTAATGAGTTGGCTAATAACCCTAGAAGACGTGTCAGCTCAAGAAGATAACTTGTATTAGGTTATTAGCCTCCAAGAGAAGAAGTCAGCCAGAAGAAATAATATATACTAAACAAATAGATACCTAGAATGAGAAGTCGGCCCAGGCAATTAGCCAGAATCAGCATAAATATAGGAGGCCAGTCTTCATTTAGGTAGGCAATCTCAGAATTGCAGAGCAACACTTGTGTGCACTGTAGTGGCCAGTTTTTTGCACAAGTTTGAGGAGAGCTGCCATTGCAGATGTTGCAGCTAGAAGATCATGTGTGGATTGCTCTATTTCTTGGTTAGGGTTTGGAATATTTGATCAACTCTTGTTGGTGCACTATCCTTATGGAAAGGTGTGCTACCCTTTGTTTGGCTATCTAGCCTAGTTTTTTCTTCCAGAGTGATTCTCTGTCAAGGTTAAGGTGCTCAGAGGGTGGCTTATGCCTATGGTTGGGTGACAATAACGATATTGTGAATGGTAAAACGAGAACATCCATTATATTCTAACAGGTTATGGGCTGACACCTCCTTCATTCAGTCTAACTGCTAGAAGGAAACATATCCAGAAGGATATTAAGCTCGTTGAAGAACTGTCGCTAGGGTTTCTAGTAGGAGCAATCACCATAGCATTGTCACTAGGGTTACTAGTAGGTACAGTTGTAGAAACACTAATCCTCTCATTGAGGCACCTTAAGTGAAGGGATTGACCTAACTTCTGGATAGATCAGTGCACCCTAGCCTAGCACATCTCTTGGTACTCTCAGCAAGCCAAGATGTCAAGTTCGAGTTTTTGGTCAGATCTAGGGTTGACCAAGTCAAAGAAGCCATGACTTACTCTATGAAGTCAAAAAACAAGTTATATGGAGCTTTTAACTTTATATCATGGAAGAAAAGGATTGACCTCATCCTTTCCAAGAATAAAGTGTTGGATATCGTGAAAGTAAAGATCGTGAAACCAAAGTTTGAAGAAGGAAAAGAGAAGGAACTACATAATCTTGTAGTTATGGAGAAGTTCAAATATGGTGACATCAATGCTATGAGTATCATAGTGGAATATATGAAAGACCACTTGATACCCTACATCTCCCATCTTGACTCATCGAAGAAGATGTATGATGCCCTAAAAAACCTCTTCTCAATTAGAAACATTCAAAAAATAATGAGTCTGAAGAATGAGCTCTGTGACGTGAAGATGAACGATGATGACAACATAACATCATACTTTGTGAGAATATCTCAGTTAAGAGATCAACTATAAGCTATTGAAGAAATCATTTCAGAGAAGGAATTGGTAAACATAGCACTCAATGGTCTTCCAAATACATGAGATGAATTTGCTGCAAGCATGAACACAAGGAAGGGGTATGCTACATTTGAAGAACTTTGGACTTGTTGTACTCAAGAAGATTCTAGGATCAATGCAAAAGAGAAACCCCAAAAGAAGTATGATGATCAACCCTTCACAATAAGATTCAAGAATTTCAGGAACAAAAGGAAGTTTGGTTCAAAGAGGAAGACAAATCGAGAAAAAGATATTTCATAAATACAATTCTTCAACTGTCGAAATTATGGTCACTACAAGAATCATTGTCTCGAACTAAAGAAAAGGAAGGAGAAACATGAAGCATTAGTTGCCAAAGAAAAGAAACCTACAAAGAAGACTAAGCAGGATGAAAGAGACTTCTTATTCTGAAGGTAACAATACTCTTCTTATTTCTTGTACATATCTTGTTTGCATAGTCTCTGTACATATCTTGTATATCTATCTCTTAGAAGATAATATGTTCCAAGAAGAACTATACTTATGGAAGAACTACAAGATAAGGATTTCTATCATTATACAAGTCAAATAATACACATGAAAGGATGAAATACATCATACAAATCATGTCAAAACTATTACAAGATAAGCGGAAATCATAATTAATCATGAAGAGACTTAGAAGAAGCAAAGACAGAAATAAGTCAGCAATCAAGAGAAAATTGGAGAAAGACTTATGAATTTTTGCAGAAGACAATAAGGATGCATATGGAAGCGTGGACTCTATTAGATGGAGGGAGATGATTATATGCACTCATACATGAAGCAAGGATTAGGAGGGAGATAATCCTATGATCCATTGAAGATGATGAAGTATATATCCATGGTAGCAACCATGAAAAGACAATACATGTTCAGTTCAACTATAGAAGAAGTCTTCTTCGAAGAGAAGCCTTAAAGTATCCCTAGTTATTCATCCACATCCATGATTCTATAATGAAAGGAAGAAGTGGAACCTTTAGGGCATGGAATCTATAAGAAACTCCATGGACCTAAGAGCTAAAGAGAAACATTAGGAAGAACATGAAGATTCCAAGAAAGAAACAGATGTCAGAACAACCAATCATTGTATCGAGAATCACAAGATTACAAGCCCGATATGAACTCACTAAAAGAAAACTGAAAGTTTTGATGAAGAACAGTGTATATATGCAAGCATTGCAAGATCCGGAACTAGAGGTTCTTCCAGATGGAGGGATAAGATTATGACGATTACTTGTTCCACTAAACCAGACATACCTCTACATGAGTCTTTATATCATCTGCAATATCCATGGGTTGGAGTTCTACATTAGATGAATGCAAAGATTGTTATCCATATCAATTGAACAAAGAGCGTATGAAGAGAAACCTCAAGGATTTGAGGTATACTAGAAAGAGACCCTTGTATAAAGATGAATGAAGAAAACTTGGTGGAGAACCTCCAATGCACAACAAAAGCGTGGTGAAAATTTTCTATAACAGAGATATTGTATCAAGATGATTACTCAGAAGATCAGATCTCATGATGACAGAAGAAGTGCCATATGGATATGTTCTAGTTTTCCAACAATGATATACTTTATTGATCAGAGCTACATGAAGCCTTCAGAAAAGACTAGTGTTCCAGACCAAAGTACATTTGAAATTAAGCATTACATTATCCATGATGAATTCTAGAAAGGAGAAAGTGGTTCTCCAATATATATCTCCACAGATGAGCAGATAAGAAATTTTTTTGATAAAGCTTATGTTCAATATGAAAGAGTTTGCATACTCAAGTTGGAGCTCGTGGAGATTAATTCCTTATTGAAAAAGGAAGAGATGACTATCAGGTTTGGAGGGAGCACTGATGTATTATTGATTGATGTATATGATGAGTAGATTCTTTCTAGTTCGAAAAGTGGATTGAGATTTCTGAAGGACAAACATTTTCCAGTTAGGAAAATGGTCCAGATTGTTGATGTACCATAGACAATGACTTCCCATTGTGGTTAACATGGGAAGTGGTCTAGGGAAGTCTCTCTTCTTGAGGGTTACTCAAGAATACTATCCCGCCTTGCCGGACAATGACTTCCCATTGTGGTTAACATGGGGAGTGGTTATTTTTGGAGGTTGGTGCAGGACAAACATTTCCTCTTGTGGTTAACATGGGAAATGGTTCGAACAGTCATTCCTTAGAGTGGATTCATTCTCTCCAGGTTGCACTTTGTTTAGTGCTGAAGAAATGACTTAGGGTGGGGAATGGTCCAGGTTCAACAATTAGGGATAGACTTTCCTTAGGGCAGACTCATTCTTTCCAGGTTACACTTTGTCTAGTTTCAGAAGAATGGCCCAGGGTGGGGAATGGTCCAGGCTCAAAAACCAGGACAATTATTCTTCCTTTCTTGAGAAGAATAGTCCAGATAGCTCATCATTGATGTTTTACCTTCTGAGGGCAGATGCTCTTCCAATATCTCATAGATGTGAGTGGAAGAATGGCCCAGATGATTCAGTTTATATCACAACATTGTTTCTATGTAGGTTGATATCAGATGATTGTTATGAAGAATATATGTCTCTAGAACAGTGGATGTATAATACTGTGGTGGATGTGTTCCACTGTTTGTGACTATAAGTCATTGATCAAGTACCTGTGTGCTACTTGGTGTGGTAATTTACCACTGCATTGTAGTTGTGTACTACTATGAATAGACACAGTTATGTTCTATTGAATGATATTGTTCTGATTTCATTGAAGACTATCAACAATGTTGAAAATGATTATCAACTAGATGGATGATCAATGGACATAGATTTCCCAGACACAAAATGGTTCCGAACATTTATTCTTCTAGATTAGAAGAATGGCTCTTGTGTCACTCTGTGGAGGGAGCATCATGTTTGATTACTCAGATAGAGTATGGTTCTGAGAGATGATGCAGCTGATGACACTGATAGTGATGATGGTGCTCATGAGATAAACATGATATAGTCTAGACGACTATGTTGATGCTACCGGGTGAATGGTATGTTTGTGCTCAAGACCATTACCTGTAATACCTCCCTAGCTAGGAGGGAGTGCTGATATTATGGTAGCTGCAAGAGGTATTTAACTCCACGTGTAAACTTGACGAGAATAGAATATTCCAGGAAGCAAGAAGAAACCTTAATGATTTGGCTAATAACCCTAGAAGACATGTCGACTCAAGAAGATAACTTGTATTAGGTTATTAGCCTCCAAGAGAAGAAGTCGTCTAGAAGAAATAATATATATTGTACGGATAGATACCCAGAATGAGAAGTCGTCCCAGGCAATTAACCAGAATTAATATAAATACAGGAGGTCGGTCTTCATTCTGGTAGGCAGTCTCAAAATTGCAGAGCATCACTTGTGCACACTGCAGTGCCCAGGTTTTTGCACAGGTTTGAGGAGAGCTTCCATTGTAGCTAATGCATCTAGCAGATCATGTTTGTCTTGGACTATCTCTTGATTAGGGTTTGGACTATCTGATCAGCTCTTGTTGGTGCGCTATCCTTAGGGAAATGTGCGCTACCCTTTGTTTGGCTATCTAGCCTAGGGTTTGCTTCTGGAGTGATTCTCTTTCAAGGTTAAGGTGCTCGAAGGGTGGCTTCGTCCTATGGTTGGGTGACAATAATGATATTGTCAATGGTAAAATGAGCACATCCATTATATTCTAACAATATGGACATGAGATTTTACAGAGTATGTAGGCATATTGTATTTCATACTTGCCCACTTTCTGGATCGCGGGTTCTTAGGCTGGAGGCCTCAAAAAATATGTCTCTATTGTTCCGTATCCTACAAATAGCACATAGACTTCTATGAAATACAAATTGACAAGCGGCTTTGCGGGGTGGTTGAGATTTTATAGAGTATGTACACTTTTTTGGATCGAGGGTTCTTGGTCTGCTGGGGTAAAAAACATGCCTCTATTGTTCCATGCCCTAAAAGTAACATCCACAACTCAGAGATATACAAATTGACAAGTGTATTTGTGGACCAATACATACAAAATATGCATAGATCCCTTATTCCATACTTAGCCAGTTAGTTCGATCACAGACTTGTGGGTTGGAGAGCTATAAATTGGGCCTCTAATGTTATGTGTGTTGCAAACAACATCCATAGTTGGGTGATATAGAAACTGACAAGTGTACTTGTGGGATTGCTGGCTCAACATAGTATTTATGTTCGATGGAAGACCTGCGGGTTGGTGCACTCTAAGCGCAAAAAAAGAAAATAAAAAACCACAATTGAAAACAAGTTCAAAAAATATAGACATAGTAATGGAAAAATTGTTTAGTATGGAACATGGACAGAGTTTGATAATGCGTAGAGGGGAACCTGCGGCCATAAAATTGGATAAGGAAACCAAAGGGCTTGGTTCAACTCAGAGTGCATATTTCATAATTCATGCGGAACATGAACTATGTGGTGACCAGATCAGTATGTCTAGAAACCAGGAAAAACTAAATATATACCTTTATAAAGTATGGACATGAGATTTTATAGAGCATGTATGGATATTGCATTCCATACTTGGCCAATTTCTGGATCACAGGTTCTCATGATAAGAAAAAGGTCTCTATTGTTCCATGTCCTACAAATATCACACAGACTTCCGTGAAATACAAATTGACAAGCGGACTTGTGGGATGGATGAGATTTTATAGAGTATGTACACTTTTTTGCATCGTGGGTTCTTCGTTTGTCAGGGTAAAAAATGGGTCTCTATTATTTCGTGCCCTAATAATAACATCCACAAATCAGCGATATACAAAATGACAAGTGCATTTGCAGACCAATACGTACAAAATATGCATAGATACCTCATTCCATACTTAGTCAGTTAGTTGGAGCGCGCACTTGCAGGCTGTAAATTGGGCCTCTAATGTTCTGTGTCCTGCAAACAACATCCATAGTTGGGCGATATAGAAACTGACAACCGGACTTGTAGGCTTGCTGGTTCAGCATAGTATTTATGTTGGATGGCGAACCTTCGTGTTGGCAGGATCTAGGCGCAAAATGAGAAAATAAAAAAACACAACTGAAAAAAAGTTCGACAAATACAGACAGAGTAAACGGAAAATTGTTTAATATGGAACATGGATAGTAAAAAAGTGTGCATTTGCATGGATTCATCTACATCTCTGGTTAGGAGTTGTTTGCGGCATGCAGTTATCCTATTTGTTTCTATGAACAAAATCACAAATCAAAATGAATATGAACATAACTTAACATGTAAAGGAAAAAGGCAAGTACTATGTACAAATACTAAAAAAAGTAGAATAAGTTGAATAGAGAAACAAACAGTTTTTAGAAAGGTGTATCTTTTCTTTTTTTTCTTTTTTTCATAATGTATATTGAACAATATGTGTATATTTCACGAAAAACCAAGAAGATGGATAATTGTTTTGTTTTTTTTCTTTTTATTTATTTTTTGTTTTCTTTTGCAACAAACTATACAAATATGCTTTGAAACATACAAATATCACTTTGCAATATGTTTGATGTATATCTCATAATTCAAGTGCAATACCAATTGTATCATAATTAGAGAAATATTTGTCTAAGATAAAAATATTGTATTGAGGAATGGGCACATTCGACCAGAGATGGTCCATAAGTGCATTCTACACATGGATTGTGTTGTTAAAAAGAAAGCGGAGATTGTATTTAAACATGCAGTTTTCCAATTCTTTTGTTCTGTCATTATTTTGTAGCATGTCAGTATTGAAGTCTCCTACAAGTACAATGGGCCCGTTCAGATGGAAATGGGCCAATGCGTTAGAAATAACATCTACTATGTTGGAGAATGTTGCTTGGGGAGCAACATACAGATTCAAAATTGTAACTTCTGTTCCATGGAAGAAAATTTTTGCAAGCACAACTTCAACATTATTTTCTTCGATATGTATATGGTCCAAAATTGGTACATGTTTTTTCACCAATATCATCGCCCCATGTCTAATGTAACTTGATATGCAATTGTTATTTGGGAATTGTTTGTTCTGCATGCATAATGCCATGTGTGTTTCCTGCAAGCACAAAATATCGGATTGCATTGTATCATATTCATTCAGTATATTATCCATATGTGCATTTAAGCTGCATGTGTTAAGTGACAGAATCGATATAGATGAATTTGTTTGTATGAATTGGTAATCATAGTACAGTTTCCATTTTGAAATGGTCCTGACTCGTTCCATTTCAATATCAAATTTATGTTTCACTTTGAAGTTATCTTTTGTGAGAGGACTTAGTAAATACAAGGAGTCTATGCTTATGACACAGGATAGTGCTGTGTATACAAGTGCATGTATCTGAATTCTAGCAGGATATAATGCAACATGATCAAGTGTTAGTCCTTATGATCTGTGGACTGTACGTGCACATGCAAGTTTAATCAGAAACTATTTTTGAATCTTCACTCGACCTGTCTTTGTTGATGTCAATATTGGATTTGATATTCGCAAAACAAGGGTCCAATCACTTCCAATGTTTGAAGTATATAGAAAATAAAACTTGTTTGCTTGTCACTTGCCTATATGCAATTCATGGAACTTAATACAAAGGACATCAAGTTTTTTGTTTTTGTATTCCATCTACACCATTGACCAAGCCATCCTTTGAATCATAATTACAAGCATATATTTCAACCAACATTTCTAATTTTAGGACAAGCTGAGAAGGTAAAGTGACTGTATGTTCATGACGTGGCACATTTCCATGGTTGTCTTCTTCCAGGTCAATTGAGTTGATGATGATATCATTGCCAGGCATGGTTGATAGCATGTGGCTATTATGCATTTCAACATCCTTATTTCTATAAAACAAGTAAGGGAACATAAGGTTTGTTGGTGCAGGCCGCAAGCACTTGGAATTGATATATGTTAAGTCATCATATGTTTGGTTGTTTGTGTGCATTCTATTCAGAATTGCAATGAATGTTTCATCTGTCTACCTCATTGTAGTATGCAACTCAAAGCATTTAATATTGTCTTTCCAGAATTCATGGGTCATTGTTTCCATGTTAATGATAGGTTGTTCAAATATCAAAGAATCTTGGATGGGTTGTGCCTAGTAAAGATCCCCACATAAAATCATGTCAATGTTTCCAAATTATTTCGTGTGCACATGTTTTATGCTTCTTAGTCAATTGTTAATGGAATACAATAACCAACTACCAATCAAATATGCTTCATCTATAAAGACAAGCTGGAGTTCCTCATAAATCTTAGAAAATGTATCCAACATTTCCTTGCTAAGTGGAAGAAACTGTGACTTGTTAAAAGGAATCAAAAATGCAAATTGGACCATTGTTCCACCTGCATTATATGCATCTTTTCATGTGTATGCAACTATTAGGCCCTTTGTTTTCATGGGATCAAACGAATTCTTTGAATCATAGATTCGTATAAGCATTTGGAATAGTTCTTTTGCTGTGAATGTCTTCCATGTTCCTGCTCCGCCTGTAAGGAACAAGTGCACAGGATTGTCCATGTTCAAGCATTTTTTAAGAGCAACGTCCTTTAGAATTGTTTGTTGTTCGCAATTCACAAACGTCTTATTCTGTGGTATTCATTATTTTCAATTAGGAAAGGATGTTTTGTGACTTTAAAACCAAGATTGATACGTTTTTCACTTCCCCCTGCTGGAGGACGAGGCAAATCTACTTGCAAGTCACAGGACTTGGAAGGATTTTTTATTTTTTTTTGGTTTGTGAATGTATGATCATGGTCATTAGGGTTTTCTAGGTCATTAACTGTAACTTCTAGATCACCAAATGTTGGATTAACATTGTAGGTAAATCTAGCTTCATTGATGTGCACTATAGTCTCAGATGCAACATATGCAGCCTCCCATGTAGGGAATCTATGTTTTAATGTCTCTTCATTTTCATGGAACAGAACGTACAACAACAATTTTTCTCTATAATATTTTTCATAGTCACAATGTTTATTGTATTTGACAAACCGTATGACAGGGTTTTTTTGTTTTTTATATGGGTGCACCATTTTTTTTGTAATGCGATATGAATTCTGCTAAGCATATATTCCTAATAGGAGATGGATGTCGGAGGTAATAATCAACAATAGAGAGACATAGCACGTCTTCTTAATTGCCAGTCTCTTGTTGTAGTAAAACCGGTGGTTTAAGGACAAATGTGTGTTTTTCAAGAGGAGATGTGCTTATGAAGACACATTTTCTTAAACTACAAGTGAGAGGCAGGGAAAGTGAAATGTGAAATGCTTGCTGAGTAGACATTTGTTGAAGATTAAGAAATGTATTTCCAAGTGCGTGTATCATTTGTATCACATCAATATGACTTCTTTCATGTTCTTTGTGTATTCTTCTGAACACACTCGTCATAGATTTATCAACCTTTGTCATATACAAAGTATAGTAAGATGCTGCAACATATGCATTGAGCACATACTGGGCATCTGTATTTACTTTCCACATAACTGGCATGTCCTTGGAGAAACTGTTGTTCCAAATATGGGAAGCTTTTGTTTGAGAAAAACTGTTGGTTGCCTAAGAATACATTGTATGGCTTGGATGTACTCATCTTCTGATAGATTTACCTCTATCAAGAAGGCATCGAATCTCATCAGCTCGTCAAATTTTCCTTCTAGAGATGTGAACAATGATTTATATTTCTCAACAGCAAAACTGTCCTCTAAACTAAGTGGCTCTATGATTATTGTAGCTCTCATTGATGACACAGGAAACTTGTATCTGCAATGCGATTTTTTTCGTTTTCTACAACTTCTTGTATGGTAATGTCTATGGAAATTGGCGAGTTCTTGATCCAAATGATTTATGTTGCATGTTATGTGTTTATCCACAAATTGTTCAATTTTTGAATTGCTATCAGCTCCATAAACTGGTGCACCCTCTATCCATAACAGTGCATGGTCATGCTCATTTCCACTATTCTCAAACTCAGTTACAAAAATGTAGTATGATATTTTTCTGAAAAATGTTTCATCATGGCATATCAATTGTCTCAAATCATTTATTCTATGTCTATAGTAGCGAGTACATGTTACTGGGTCTTTTCTTATGAGGTAGTCAATGTCATTATTTTCCATGGCACCGATTTCTTTTTCATGTTTCCTCTTCCTATGCAAGTCAAATATGACAGCTACCAATGGATCCCAGCAATGCTTTGCACTTGTAAATGTGACGAAAAATGTTGGCGGGCCCAATTTCTAGATCATTGCAATTTTTTTTTTTTTT